>JAVQKI010102296.1:0-12391 GCA_036025975.1 Nematalosa erebi
AAAGTGTCTGTTTTTAATGGAGAAATTACTGCATATATACTGTATGTGTGTAAGCCTACTGTGTTGACTAAACATTGCACAATCAGAGGCTCTTCAGTGAGAGATTTCCTTACACCTCATTTTAACCACAATCTGTGCATTCACGATGTGGACACATTTTTGGTTCATTTTCATTTAGTATACATGTTAACAAATTAGACCATGCACACCGCCCAGCTCCCGTGCTGTCCGCTAGAAACAGAAAAGAGTTCAATTTTTCGAAGTGTGCCGCACGCGGTATCATGCGGTCTCCATAGACTTTAAACTAGAGGTAAGGCAGCTGGTTCACGCAGGAGACCATTTGAAGTGAATACACGCCGCACCGCAGACAACGCCGATGGTTACAGACTGCAAACACGGTGATTGCCATGTGAATGAGGCCTTAGTTATGCAAATTGATGCTAAAATTGTGAGATGGATCCCCGAAGATGGTTCATTGCATACTTTCTTTGATGGTATGCCAACAATTTGGACCTCCTACTGATTCCACTGCCTAATTTAACATCTGCCAAGCAACAGGCCCATGCTAAAATACATAAATAAATTAATTTACTGCAGCCATTTGCAACATTCATCTCCATTAGTATCTTAGCTCTGAGCTCTCCTGTGAACGAGGGCTTTACCTCGACCACAGGGTGCCAATGGGCAATAGGCTTGCGGGGGTATGTCAGCATCTCACTCCAGTGGTCCCGGCCGAGGCTCTCCGCATCGTTGCCCACCCGACACACACCGATGACCTCATTGTGACCTACCCTGTAAACGAGCCAAGAACAGAGCAGGAATTGATTTGAAAAGACATATACACAAACACACACACGCAAAAAGAGGAAGACGAGAAAAAAAAAACAGGGGGGTAGAGATGGAAGTAGAAGTAGAGGAGGAAAAAAATAAGAAAGGTCACCATGGTCACACAACATTTATCTGACTGCTTCAAGGAGTTCTCATTATTCTCTGAGGCAAGTATCGATCAAATCAGCTTATTCTTGGTTGTTCGGCAAAAAACATCTCCAGTGAACAATTTGATAGAATCAAAAGGTCAAGACTTTTGGTGTTCTGGAGAAACAGCCAGTAATTCAATTAATTGCACACAATTTGAGAAATAAAATGTGTGCTTATCTACAAACTCAATATATCAACCTATTCCCTGTTTGCAGGTTTATTCTGGCATTTCTGCAGGGAAAGCAACGACAAAACATAATTGATGGCATTTTGGACAAAGATTGAAATACAAAGTGGACAAAAGATTGGCATGGCATGAGACTGACCGGTCATAGTCCATTACTGCTATCAGGAGGCTGATCTGATCGATGTTTTCTGGAGGAACATCAAAGACTATGGCCTCATTGTAGACAGGATTCAATGTGTTTCTCTTAGTGGAAGTTTTCCTCTTCTTTAGTCTCTTGCCATCACACATGAGGGACACCTTCACATAAGGATCTACAAGAGAACAGAAATATAATTGGATTGTACTGACTGTGAACTTGGAATTTTTGCTGATATTGTGGATAACCCGTGTGTGTGTGTGTGTGTGTCAACCAGTCAGCTCCTTTATCCATGTATGCATTTTATGTGTGTGTCTGTCTCTCTCTCTCTCTCTCTCTCTCTCTCTCTCTCTCTCTCTGTGTGTGTGTGTGTGTGTGTGTAGGTGTATGTGTCTGTGTCTGTGTCTGTATGTGTGTGTGTGTGTGTATGCGTGTGTGTGTGTGTGTGTGTGTGTGTGTGTGTGTGTGTGTGTGTGTGTGTGTGTTTTACCAGATGCTCCAGTGATGTCCATGGCTTTAAGGTTACGGGCCTTTATGATGGTGATGGTCAGGCGTCCAGCAGTAGGCAGGTAACAGAGGGAGAACATGAGGTCTCCTAAATCCACATTATCCTGTGAAGCCATCAAGGACACATATTAGAATCACATAACTGTGCGCAAGTGAAATGCAGGAATAATATACTTTCATTTATATTTCAGACATCTCTTCATTATCGCTAAAGATCACCTGTCCACATTTTCAAAAGGAAAGGTCTAGTGGGATGATAAGCCGTTAGAGTAGACCCTAGTCCCAGGCATGCAACATTAACCAAAGGCTTGCCTCTGCATTCTAAGCTCAATTCAGATGTTTGTGTAAAAAAATTAAGTTAAAAATTTCAAAAATGTAAAAAATATCAGACTATTATCTTTAAAGTTAGGTGAGCATGCAGATATACACTCATACGCACACACACACACACGTAGACACACACAGATGAATGGCTGGATAATGGATGGACCCTCCTCTCCTAGTTGGGAGAAGCAGAAGGGTTGCTGATGGAGGGAAGTGAGTCTACTGTCCTAAAAGAGTGATGTGATGGCAGAGGGGTGAAGGAAAAGAAAAAGTAGAAAAGTTTTTTTCAGTATCTTCAGTATCGTAGTGCATCCTCACTGCAACAGCACCTTCAACAGAAGTGTAAAGACATCACGTATGGTGACACAATGTTTATATCTAATGTTCACATTCACAATCCTATTCCAAAGATGCTATTCATACTCAGAGGTAATTCATTTTGTTCATTTCAATTGAGTTTGGAGACTGGATCTCCAAACTCACAGAAAATAAAGTTACAAAAGTCCACCCCTCAGCCTTGTGCAAACGAGCACTGGAGCAACTGGCCCTGGAGAATTGGCAGTTGGCATCATTACAGAGCACCTAATTGCTTTGAGTTCTCCTAAATGAGCTGTGGTTCATGGAAGAGAATAAGTCACTATTAAAAGAGCTAGCTACCAAATCAGCTAAGCAGGCTGGAGCTGCTGAAGTTGCAGTGGGCCCAGGACATAAAGCACTCAGCAGATGGGCCAAATCAGATAACCTTTTCTGAAACATCTGGAGGAGCCACAGAGATCATCTCTCTCGTATGTGGAAATGACTCTCTCAACACCTCCTCCTGCTGACACAGCACAAATGTGCAGACTGAGGTCTGAGACTTGAGGCAACGTGTGCTGCGTGATCCTCAGGAGAAACAGAGGTGAAGTTTGGCGGCGCAAAAAGTCCTGAAGTGGAAGTTGGATGACTTAAAAAGTCGGAGTTGTTGTTATCGGGAAGAGTTGCAGAGGCAAAATGCTCTTGACAAACTTTTACAAAGAAGCCCATTAAATGTTGGCCACCGGGCTATTTCGGCTTGCGCAGCGGGCTCCTTTTGTCTTGAAATGTCTTCAGTGTGACATTTAAACGAGTGGCAAGCACACAGCTCAAGCTCACTGCGGGGTGGGTGAGCCACCGCACATCCATGCTAAATCGCAGCGTTAACAGCAGCTGATGCGACAGGTTGGGATCTAATCTTACTGACTGAATGTCGCGTTTGAATGCAGGGGCAAAACAGGCTCAGTGTTGACAGGAGGACTGCTATCTTTAAGACATGGACGTGACACCTTACACCCACCTGTCACCCCTGCAACACACACACACACACACACAGGTGCACAGACACCAACACATAGACACACACACACAGGTGCACACACATACATACATGCAAGCATCATTGAGTGGGTTAGGCCCATTTCAGAGAAAGTGTTTTACATTTCCCTGAGATTTTCAGCCCATAACTAGATGCCAATGTCAATGACGTGACAGCCAGCTTCCCTCCCATCCTCTCCCCTCCAGGGGATCATCTATGAGTGTGTGTGTGTGTGTGTGTGTGTGTGAGAGAGAGAGAGAGAGTTCTAAGTATGATGCTTCAGAGTCTAGCCCTTCTCTTCTCCTCCCTTCTTTCGTGTAATAGAGCTTAACACCACATCAGTTCCCTTGTAGAAAGTAACAGCTCAATTAACACATGTGCCGAAAATAACTTGGCCGATAATGTGAGACTTTCTTTTCAGACACTGCATCATACACGTGGAATGAATTTCTCAACGATCGCATAAAACCCTTAATGCAAAGTGGGTAAAAAGGGGAAAAAAACGAAACATGTCAATGCTTTAATTGCCATCAAACTTCAGCCTAATCCAAAATTAGCCATGCCTTCTCTCTGGCGGTAATACAAAAAAGAGAGATTCATAAAAATATCACACTCTAAATCTCCCTGTCTGCCTGAAGGACATTATAAAGAACAGCCGAGCTGCTTAAAAAGCAGCTAATCCTTTGCAGCTCCTATCAAACTGATAGGATTCAGGTACAAATGCAACACAGAGTGTGTTCCTTTCTCTAGACCTCAGGGCAGTCCCTTGGCCAGCCAGCCAGCCAGTCAGACAGTGCTGCTGTACCTCTGACATTTGCACATCATTTCCTAATAGCTTCTCCGGTGGGCTGCTGGGGGCTCAGAGTGGGTTGTGCACTGATAACAGGAGTTAGATCTGTGCCGTGCACCCTGTTGAGTCCCACAGGTGCTGCACCACTCACACCACACACACGCACACACACACAAACACACACACACAGACACACACACACGCACACACAGACACACACGCACACTCACACACACACATACACACAATTGCACTTTTATTATTTTTTTCTTTTTTTTTTTCATTCCTCGTCGAGAAAAGGTCACTGCGGCTTTTTATTTCTTGCAGTTCACTTGCTACCACAGTAACATGGCCTTGTGCCCACACAGTCTGATGAGCACACAGCCCAATAGTCCAAGAGCCCCAGGAGACTCCTCAGGAGATTAGCAGATAGTTCATTTTCTCAGAAAACATGCAAACACAATTATCAACTAAAGGAATAAGCAAAACTAATACCAACACAATGCCTCTGTCATCAGAGAACAATCTCTGCTCTGCACAAACCTATTTGTTGCCACATTGGGACTCAATATGCAGCTCTGGCTTTCAGTACAAATTTTGAGTAAATGGAGGTGATGCTCATGCTGTCTCTTTACCTGAGGTCAGTTTATACAGTCCAGGCTCAGTGCACCAGCGTGTTCCTAGGGGTTCCCATGTTAGAATGACACACAGTGACATTTAGCTCTGTAATATGCAGGGGCATTCACATGAGGCTGAAAGCAAACTCCATAAATGTCAGGGTCTTCCTCTGCCGCAGTGGCTGTTATTGCACCATTATGCATCCACGGTTTGAAATGAATCGGAAAAATGCAAGCGGTCCTGTGAAGCTCAATGACAGCGAATCCTATTTATTCTCTCATGGTCTGTCTCACATGCATCAAATGCATTTCGTATCATTCTAGTGCCCGTCTGAGTCAGGGTTCAACACTTATGGTTGTGAAGTATCAGCAGTTCTATGCACTAGCATAATACATTGATCAGAGAGTGCCCTTCATTAAGACCGCTAAATAAACAGCAATGAATGTACCACAAGCCACAGAGGAATGCTTAAGATGAGGAAATATATGCAATTAACTCCTAAACCACAAACAATATAATTCATAGGCCTACTGAAATCCATATTCATGCAAATCTATTCGATCAACTCATGCTGCAGGGCCTGAAATAACATTGAGGGGAGGGGGGATATGAAGGCTTCATCAGTATGATTTGTTTACAGTGGGCTGGATGAAGGTTTAAAATCATCGACTGAGTCACTTGATGAATCACTAATCCTGCGCCTAATTAGATAAAAGTCAACTCCTGTCCTTACACCCCTTCGTCACCATGACAATGTTTTTGTAGCATAGCAAGAGGTCTGAAGTAGGAGTTGATAATCCGTCTGTTTCACTGCACATTATGTGGCCTTACGCTGGATGGATAAAGGTGGATTGGGTGAGTTTTATTCTTTCATTCCTTGTTGCTCCCCAGGAGACTTGATCTATTAGAGCGTGATGTGGTAATACCTTTTGGGCCACATTTTTGAGCGGTTATCTGCACCGAGGTCTACTGGGAGCCATTTTGTTCTTGGCTGTGCAAACAATATTGAGAAATCTTGTGAGGCAGCAGCACAGAATACTTATTTGTCACGGTGTTGCCACCGACAAAAGCAATGCTTAAGTGTTGGGTGAATGAGACTATATGGGCCTGAAACAAAGCTGAGGTATTAATATGTAAAGCTATAATTATGATAATGGTTAAGCAGCAGCAACTGTTGTGAATGCAAATAGCAACATCAGTCCAAGACATGGATACATGTTTCATAGTATGATGCATATGTATTCAGTGTGTATTATGTCCATCAGTAGCCTACAAATCTGCACATGAAAACTGGATTGAAAATTGGACCATTCCATTTTAAAAAATCACAGAGATGACATGTATCTTCTAGAAATGTGCTAGGCATTAGGACATTACAGTAAACACAAGTGACTACAAAATGAAATGTACTGTATCTGTGCATATGGCGCATGCGTTTGTACCCATTTGCATGCATGACATAACTCTAGGGAGACTTGCAGAGATCTGAAGAGGGGACAGAGCTGAATCACAAACGATTCACCACATACTAAATCCAGACCTGACAAAGGAAAACCTACAATAGATTGAATAGATTTTACTTGTGTTGGTCCTCAAGAGTCTGTCATGATATGAAAAAATTTAATTCGCCCGACGCTCAAGGGCTTGACTATCATAATAAGGGCTCAAACCTTATCACTGTTTAGGATGTAGGCCACTCACCCACCTTTGGCAAAATCCTATGAAATATTCAGCAAAGTGTGTCAGGTCTCCCTGGTGTCTTATCCGATCCATTATGACTGGGTGTGGACTTAGGAGCCATTTAAATTCTGTCTGTTTCACACTAAAGGCCTGAACACACACAGGAGTCAAGGAGCCTCAGTGGGAGACCTTGACATGACGGAAAAAGGAGAAGATGGGGAACACGCGGCTGGGTGGGGGGTTGGGTTGGGTTGGGGTTGGTGGTGATGGTGAGTACGGTTTCAGCAAAGATCATTGAATACTGACCAAGACAGAGCAAATAATAAGTTACAATGGGAGAAAACGTGAATAGTTGCAATATAAACTTTGCAATGATGTTGATTCTGGTCTGCATAAAGGGGGACCCCCCCCCCCCCCTTTTTGAAAATAGAACACGGAACTTAACAAACGATTGTGCCTCTCACTCCGCTTTTACCCTCCCTGGTTCCAGTGTCACCACCATTTGTCTTCACCGCACTGTGAGAGAGGGTGGTGGTGAGACTGAATGCACATCTGTCATGCACTAATTGCTCTCCAAACTCCCGTTTCATCAGGAGCTCACTGAGACTCACATCTCATTGTCACACCACCACAAGTCAGTCAGTGTTCAGAACGGCATCTGCAGTAATGAAATGAACTCATGAATGAAAATTGTGCTTTTTTAAGGAAAATTGTACTAAAAGGTCACATAATATTGTTACAAAGTCATTGATGATCACTGGAAAGGCTGGAAAACTGCTGATTTACAGTGTGATAAGCTGTCTAGTGTCGAATATTGAAGGACAACAGTGAAGTAAACTTGGTGGAAGCATTTTCATCTCATTTGAAGAGAGATATGTACTGTAGAATAAACCTGTATTTATTTGTGTTATGTTGAGTATTTGTAATTTTTGCCACCATGAGCCTCAGTACTGATTTGTCTTGCTGCCACAGGCAGCATTCACAATTGAGAATGCAATCCATAAACTTCAGAGATATGGATTAACAGAAAGGAAAGCCATAGTGGATTAACTGTTTGTGTACTGTTGCAGTCAACATCTGATATGAAAAGCCTCAAAATGAATGCCATTTCAATTAAAGTCATTTTAAGTGAAAAAGGCTGCTAAAAGCTCATCAATAAACACTAAATTAACCCCTCCTAAATATTTGCCAGCATCTGAAGAAGATTAGAGAATCAAACAGAACTGATTGGAATTCTGTTGTTAATGTCTCCCATGAGTAGCATTTTCTACCTATATTAATGTAAAAGCATGGATGCCAAAAGCACAGCAATGATTGATAGCGAGGGGCACAAAAGGAAGGCTCTCATTATCATTGTCGTGGTGCGAGTGACTACTGTCTTCATTAGCGCAAACCCACTGATGTATTGCATCCGTATTGACTCCAAAGGATTGCTGGGTGCCTGAAATTAATTGACCTTAAACACGAATGCTGAAAGGAGAGCAGATGAATACCAGGTCCATATTTAATGAGCTTTGGCACATAATCAATGCTTTCACAACCTCACAAGACCCACAGTGAGGGGTGGAGATTGTTGGCTCAACCGTGAACCCTGCTGTACTCCCTGGGGAATTTTAAATACATTTAAATACCATAATATAATTGATGGTGAATATTTGGGAAACTAACAGGTCTAGGGTAACACATAGGCTTTAGGAAATGACAGAACAAGGTTGGCGATCACTAGAAATCAACTTCAGAGCCTCAGCCACACAAAAGGTGTAAGCTCATGGAGTGTTTAGGGGTGTAAAGTTTATGGCGACCATCGACCTGATCCCATGCTTCTCTGCAAGCCTTCCCCTCCGTTCATTTAGCTTTCTCCCCTCCGGAGATCAGATGCCATGACCAAAAATGATCCCTCCATCACTCATGCCCTCAGAGAAAGGCTGGAATAGATGACTTGTGCAGTCACAAAATGAAAGGGGGGCCATAACCCAAATCTATCAACTCTGTCCCAAACATGAATCAAATGGGGAAGGCTGAGTGCATCCAGGGGCTGTGTGGGGAAAAATGGAGAGTGTTGGTTTTGATTTGGCTGAGAGACACCTTCCAGGATTAGAGAAATTACCTGTTTCAGCATGTGTACTTATCTCGCACATGCACTGGGTGCAAATGTGTTCTGTTTAAATATTGGATAATGAGAAGAAATCTCCAACATACAAGACAACAGTTACTCCCCTCTGAGTTAAAAGTACAACCAGGATTGAAAGAGATACAGAATACACTAGGCCTCTTCGCCAGAGAAAAAAAAAGATGGATGAGCAGACATACCAATGAATACAAGACCTACAGGGACACAAGAAAGAAAATTAGAGATGACGTTGAAGAAGTGAGAGTTCTACAGAGGAGAGGAGAGGAGGGAGGAAAGAGGTATGCACACACACACACACACACACACACACACACATACTAGCTTCCTCTACCATGATCACCATGGCGACTGCATTGCAAGCATTTGCATTGTAACCAGCGACTGCCTTGTCAATATTTTCGTCTCATTAGAGTAAAGCCTTTGCTTAATGCAGTGGTCCGTGGCACTGACAGCAGGGTGCCTGCACTCTTTCCATTACTTTACATCATTATCACTAACACCCAGAGCCGGCTCTTGTCTCAGCGCAGCCCAGATTGCAAGCCCCTCCCAGATGGCCAGCTCTAAAGGTCTCAAGGCCTCTGAAACTCCAACTGACAAAAGTATCTGCAAAACCACTCTCCAGTCCAATTCCAGTGTTCTGCAGAACAATCTATGTATCTACATTAGGGAGAGTATAGTGGATTTGCTATGCTGTGCTCATGTCAAATGTTGCACTTCCTGCATATTATATTTCAAGCAATCTTTGCATATTTGCTTTTGAATGAGCTGCATATTACCGGTGCATTGTACGTAAATTTCTTGTGTATATCTGTATGTTTTTGCTTGACAGCCACTGATGATTGGGGCCAAATTGTTTGTATTTTTCTGTTCTGTTGTGTGATGCTTAGATCAAAGCATTTATTCTGATGCTGATGTTTAATGCTTGTGGGTTTGTACTCACCGAGGACACATACTGGATCTCTTTGCAGAGTTTTGTTTCCCTGGGAAAGTCTGCCAGGTCCAGGAAATTGTCCACCACTACCTGGCCAATGATGTCATGGCGTGAGAAGCGGTCAAAGTCATAGACGCTGAAATGCAGCTTTCTTGTGGGCAGGTCGGCGTAGGCCACGGGGAACAGGAAGACCTCGTCGAAAATGGGGTTCAGAGTCTTACGGTGCACCTTGGTCTGGTGCTTGGTCTTGCGGTCAGGAAGCAGGTAGATCTTGACATAGGGATCCGAAGTGCCCGAGAAGTCCTTGGCTGGTAGGTCCTCCGCACGGTGGATCTTGACAATGAGTTGCTCCAAGTCACAGTCAAACTTCAGGATGAAGTGCAGGCGTCCGCATCCCATGCCGCGGCTGCCCCGGCTCTCATCACCCTCCAGGGAGCGCTGCTTGTACAGCTCGGGCTTGAGGCGGCCCAGGCTCATGCCCGTCAGCGACTCCTGTCTCTGGAACTGGGCCACATTGAAGTCTGGATTGGACAGGTTCATCTGCCGGCGGATGGAGTTATTCCTTTTTTTTCATAGGAAAGAGAGGGAGAGAGAGAACAGGTAGAAGAGAAGTTTAATGGCTGGAGGTAGAGGGGAATGGATGGAGAGCAAGAGAGTGGGGTGTACTGAGAGGTAGATGAGCTGGGGATCAACGGGTGAGAAGCCACTGCATCGAGCCTCCTGTTCATTTTGTGGATGAATGAGTCCCATCCGTCTCAGGTGAGAATGCTCGCACCTGTCTGTCAGCAACTCCCGCACTGCCGCTGAATCTTTAAGCAGGAAAATCTTTCTAAAGTGGGAGGAGAGTGGCACTCCTGAAGGTAAAATGAAGGGGAACGCTGATGCCGGGATGGAAGTTTGTAATCATAAAAGATTGATATGGGCAATAGGTTGGCCAAGGGTGGGGTGGAGGGAGGAGGGGGGAGGGGAGAGGGGGAGCACTACAAATGCTGCAGCAAATTTTCAATGTTTTAAAATTAGCTCACTGTCCGCATACTATCTGGGCTGATCTGGCGAGTGGAGCGGAATATTGCAGTTGGAACATTTGGCTTCAGTGCAAATCAACCCCCTCCGGTACTTCCGCATAAACTTATCGCATCAAGCGTCCATGGCAGAGAAGTGTGAATGATTTGACAAAAAAGCCCACATGATATACATGGCTCAGTGGAGGGACTCCTGACCTGGAGATGATTGCAGACACGAGGGACTGTGGCAAATGCTTCTCTAGGGCTGGGGAAACAAATTTGTCAATCCAAACTTTTTCACGTCTACTGCATCTATTAATTTCTTTATTCCTACCTTTTGCTCATCACTCATTACTGCATACATTCTTCATACATACACTGTTCATCACTGTGCTACTAGATTGCAGCTTAGAATGACATTTATAAGAGAAACACTTTGACTTAATTGTTAGCACTTCAGCCATGGTCCACTGGTCGGGATAGAATTGGCAACCCTTCGGTAACAAGCCCGAAGCCTTAACCAGTAGGCCAGGGCTGCCCTCATCTCTTCCAGGAAAATGATCAGCATCATAAGCATAAAATTAATATTATGAAACATCTTGGAAATTAGATTAGATGAGTTGTGATGTACTACTGACCCAATCTCTGAGTGAGACGTGGAGCGAACGGAGGTGGATGCTGGGTCAGTAGTCTGCCTCTGCATACGCAGGGTCCCCCCATGGATGGAGTTCTGCCGGCTCTTGCACTGCACCTCTAGCGGGATGTCAGGCGAGGTGTGGCTGATCTTCATGGCTGCCTCCGCCGTGGCGGTGGGCGTGGTGACCGGCGGCGGAGACGAGGGCACAGACGGAATGGCGGTCGTGGGCGCCAGCGATGGCGTCGGGGTCGTCTCCTTCACCACAGAGCCACGAGCGCAGTCCCTTCTGTCGAGGACTGCATCCACCTCTGTGTAGATGGGCTGGGGCTGGAGAGGGGGCTCGGGGTGGGTCTCCTTGGTGCTCGGGGAAAGGCCTCGCTCCCGCCATGGTATCCAGCAGAGCTTCCATGAGACAAAGAGAGAGACACCAAACAAAGCCAAACCACAGGCTGTCACCACCAGCGACAGCAGGCTTACAGACACATCTGCCAGAGGAAAAGAAAAGGTTAAGTTAGTTCTTACACACCAAAGTGACTCACTGGGGCTTGTAGCATTTGGGTAACAAACCTGAACTAATCACTTGCAAAGAAGCAACGCTCCTAAATGCTGCACTAGCTTTCTTAAAAGTAATCCTTTTAGTACCTGAACTTATCCATTTACTACATACAAATTCACTGGCAACTCAGTCAGTGGGTCAAAGTTTCAAATAAATGCTTTGGAAGCTGTTGTGTAGACATTTATGCTGATGCTTCATAATACATCCATGCCAGTATCACTGGGGGGGTTGAAAACCTTCAGCTTTTTCAGCATTCATTTGGTTATTTCTTGATCAAACAAGCAATCAGTGAGAAATGAGCAAATGTTGGATGTTTGCTTGATACAGAATTAAATCTGAAAGACTTTTTGATTGGAACAAGCAATTTATTTTTTCTTCATTAAAATCATAACAGCATGAAATGTGAAGTACTTTGCACAAATGCTTTTGGTGAATATTTTTGAGGTTGACTGAATGGGAAGTAGAGTAGAGTAGAGTAGAGTAGAGTAGAGTAGAGTATACTTTATTGATCCCGAGGGAAATTAAAGGTGTCCAGCAGATACACGTTCACATTGCACAAACAACAGATACACGTATCAAGCT
>JAVQKI010102587.1:0-15111 GCA_036025975.1 Nematalosa erebi
TGTCAACTTGTCATGACAATAGGCGAATGGCACTTCATGACAACAGTCATAACACGTTTATGACCTTGACATTCTGTTTATGACACCGTCATGTCTGTGACATGACACTTTTATGACACTTATGACAGTGTCATGTCATGCTAATGACGGTACCGTCAAGTAAAGTGTTAGCCACATCTTATGCGCACAGATGCTACACACACACACAACACATACTATACACTCTCCCCACCAATATATCACACATCAGTCTTGGGGGGCTGTAAGGAAACAGTTTGTTTGTTGTTCTGTGTTGGAGCGGTGTTAACCTTGTCTCTCTGCCGTTCTCTTACAGCACGTGGTGCAGTGTGTGTTTGTGGCCATCAGGACCATCGGCAACATCATGATTGTCACCACGCTGCTGCAGTTCATGTTCGCCTGCATAGGAGTGCAGCTCTTCAAGGTCAGCTCCCCAACTCTCTGGAGAGCTCGTGTCTGGTGCCGGGCCTAAAAATAGTGTCTTTACTTACACTTTGTTAAAGGTTAATATTGAGATCAAGGTCATTACTGTAGCATTTTGGTTTAAGGCGTTGGTGTGTGTTTGTGTGTGTGTGTGTGTGTGTTTTGGGTGAACTGTTTCCTGTCCACAGGGGAAGTTTTATCGATGCACAGATGAGGCCAAGTCCAGCCCTGAGGAGTGCAAGTCAGTCACGCTGATAATCCATCACAACACACACGCATGCGCGTGCGCGCACACACACACACGCACACACACGCGCACACATACACACACACACAGACACAATTGTGCACAACACACACACACACATGTACATACGCAAGTGTACACAACACATGCACGCATGCACGTGCACACACAAACACACAACACACACACAGATATGCACACATGCACACACACAAGTGTACACACAGACAAAAATAGTTAAACATAACACACACACGCAAAAGTATGTGTACATGGCGCACACACACACAAACACAAAATATAGACATATGCACAACACACACACACTTACACTCTCACCGACCACTATGTTGTCCATCAACATTGTTTTTTTAACTCTCCTCTGCCATTTGAATGCTCTATAGGACACCTTAATATGACCTTAAACTTGAAACTCCACTGCTTTTTCTATCTGGAGCCACTGTGTTCCAGTAGCCTGACAGCCTGTGGGGCACTGTGGAGCCCAGTTGACCTTCTCTCCCTTCACCCCCAGGGGGACCTTCATAATGTACAAGGATGGAGACGTGAACCAGCCAACCATTGAGAAGAGGCAGTGGCACAACAGTGACTTCAACTTTGACAACGTGCTCATGGCCATGATGGCTCTGTTCACCGTGTCCACCTTCGAAGGCTGGCCCGCGTAAGACACGTCTCCACACTCACCAATCACTTGCATGGAGAGGAGGACAAGAAGTGTTCGGTTTCCCATGAGATGGGTCTGTCTAGGTAGCGATGTGGGAAATGAGGCGTTCACTAAATCCTTGCTAGTTAGTGACTTGTAGCTGCTGGGCTTCTTCTGGTTCATTAAAGTGAGCTTACTCTATGTGATGGGAGCAGAGAGTGTGTGAACTCAGCCCGGCATGGGAGTGTATTAGCAGCATAGTGAGCTAGCAGTCCTCAGAGCGCCAGTGAGGATGTAGTGAGTTGAGAGGAGAGGGGAGATTAGGTGGAAGGGAGTAGAGTGGGGTCTGGACATCAAGTCTGCTTCTCTAATCCTACAGTAGTAACACGCTGCCTCCATTGCCCCATTACTGCGATGCAGCGTCAGACTGAGGAAGGACACGGACAGGCCCTAGAATTGAGCTATGGACCCCATAGGGCCACACACACAGACCCACTGGGACTCTATGGAACACTGATTGTCTCATGTTAACATTAGTAATGCTTACTCTGGCTGTGTTATGTTGGAATTAGTAACAGTAAGCAACAGGGAGGCTACACTGGATGCGTTAAGTCAAAGACGTATCTGCCGTAACACTTAGCTTCCACTATAACCAATGGAACTGGATACACCAGACACGGCAGCGCAGCAAACTTTCTAAAAAAGCTGACCAGCCTTTTCAATGCATTTTTGATGTGACTTGACTTAACGCTTCCGTAACGCATTCAGTGTAGCCCTAGGGTAACACTGCTGGTGTCATTTTGTGCATCACTAGACAGGTAAATGAGGTAAACAGTATGAGCTGAAAGTCTTCAGAAAATTAAATGTTCATTTAACGGCATGAAAACAGTAATATGAATCACATGTGGATGCAGATAGTTGGTCTCTACTGCTTCGTAGTTGAAACTACACAAAACGTTCACAAAAACTGCTAGCTGTTTATTCTCTTTCTCTTTTCCTGTCTTCCAGCCTGCTGTATAAAGCCATTGACTCTAACAGAGAGAACCTAGGGCCCATTTACAACTACCGGGTGGAGATCTCCATCTTCTTCATCATCTACATCATCATCATCGCCTTCTTCATGATGAACATCTTTGTGGGTTTCGTCATCGTCACCTTCCAGGAGCAGGGAGAGAAGGAGTACAAGAACTGTGAGCTGGACAAGAACCAGGTTAGACGTGCAGTGTGTCTGTGAGTGTGTGTGTGTGCGCATGTGTGCGTGTGCGAGCATATGCTCTGGACGTCATTGTGTGTGTGTATGTGTGGTGTCTGTGGTGAACGTTCCGGAGTGTTCAGATGCATGCGTCCATATAGAGTTTGAGTGTTTTGAGTGAATCCATATCTGGTGGTTAACGGCCGTGCCGCTGTGGTGTCCCCCTCTAGCGTCAGTGTGTGGAGTACGCCCTGAAGGCTCGGCCTCTGCGGAGGTACATCCCCAAGAACCCCTACCAGTATAAGTTCTGGTATGTGGTGAACTCCACGGGCTTTGAGTACATCATGTTTGTGCTCATCATGCTCAACACGCTGTGCCTGGCGGTGCAGGTGAGTCAGTGCAGGTTTCACAACACCTCACACATCAAATGACTCAAGAAACTTCTAGAAAGACACTTCTGAGACACTTAACCAAAGCTTCAACCAAATGTTGTAAATCTTTCCATCTTGTTCTCTTGAATAGGCTTAAAAGGATAAGGAAAGGGCAATCCTCAAATATGAAACCCCATGCATTTAATTCAGTTGAAGGGGGTAGTTGCATTGCTAGTGTACTGTAGCACTGATGCTATGCCTGTACAACAACCAACTCACTCATTCATCCTGCTCTGTGCCCCCGGTAGCACTATGGCCAGTCAGCGCTCTTCAACTATGTGATGGACATCCTCAACATGGTCTTCACTGCGGTGTTCACCGTGGAAATGGTTCTCAAACTCATTGCCTTCAAACCCAGGGTACGTACAGTATCCGTTATGATAAATGTCTCTCTCTCTCTCACTCACTCGCTCACTCACTCACTCACACAGACAGACAGAGAGAACACTTCTCTTGTTTATCATTAGTAACATGTGACAGTCTCATCTGGGCATGCCATACTCTCTGTCTTCCATCCTGAAGTGTGATGATGATATCATGATGATGTATTGAATGGCACCTCTCTCCCCACACTGCCACGCCCCCACAGTTGTTTGTTCCCAAGAAGGACAGGGACCCCGTAAGAGCCTGTGTGTGGTGTGGTGATGCTCTGTCTAGCTAGACACAGTGCTGCTGTGATTTCTCTTCTTTACTCAAACACTCCCTTCAAAATGGAGATTTTGCATGCTGAGGCTTAAGATTTAAGATTTCTACTACTTCTCAAATACATTTGTTTTTCTGCTGAAAGTTATTTGCATTGAATAGGATAGATTATATTCATTTAATAAAATTTAAAACCATTTTACTGCTAGATTAAAAATACTGCAATATTGTCTTACACCCCTCACCCCCAACCCCCCATCATGTCTCCCTGGTGGCGTGACAAAGGGGTATTTTGGGGACGCATGGAATGTCTTTGACGCCCTGGTTGTGATTGGGAGCATAGTTGACATAGTTCTCAGTGAGATCGATGTAAGTATGCCACCTCCCTGCTCACGCCTCAGTTTCCTCTCCGGTCTGCAGCCGCCAGGCCACCTCAACTCTTCTCCGGAACATTCTAGTCCTCAGCTTTTCCACTTTGAGGCCATGTTGCTGGTCATCATCTGTCCAGTCACCTCACCTCCTCAGACTCAACTTTCTCTTCCTCAGGTCTTAACTTTCTTCTCTTCCTCCCTTGTCTTGTCTACTTGTCCTACCTCCCCTACTTTTGTTTTCTATTCCCTCAACCCTCTCCTTTCTCTCTCCCTCTCCCTCTCTTCTTCCCCTTTCTTTCCTCTCCTCTGTTTGTCTTTCGTGTGCTGTGTGTGTGTCTTTCCTCCACAGCACTATTTCACTGATGCGTGGAACACGTTTGATGCCTTAATTGTAGTGGGTAGCGTCGTTGATATTGCTATCACTGAAGTCAATGTAAGTATCTCCTCCTGTATGTGTATGGGAATGGAACTCATGCAAGAAAGACCTGTGTGCCCTTTGAACAGCCCACTCTCTTACTGTTCATTAGAGAGAGATCCATCAATGGTACTTAGAAAAAGAACAAAGTGCCATTTTCTGCAAGTCATACGCATGCAGCTCAGCTGCGGGGTAATAAAAGCATGTTGCACAGACTTTACCAAGTCCTGAGATTAAATTTCATTTCGTTACAGAATGAATTCTGGCCGTGGTCTTAGATACGCAGAAGCATAAAATGCGTGGTGGGGAAATCAATAGGAGAGCTCCTTACATTTATAGCTGGCCATGTGCCTTGTTGCATTTCATGACTGCCTCATAAATGTGAGTTATGAATGCAGTATTACACATTAAAAGGCCTCATTCTATTAAGCTGGCGTAGCACCACCAGTAAGGCTAGGAATGGATTAGTCCCTGGAGCTTTACCGGGGATGATGACTTGTTTGTTGATGTTTCTTTAAAATTTGTTTCTAAAATCTTTCTGAGAGTTGACCGAATGCTAAACATAGGATTCTCGGGAGTTCTCCTCCAGCATCTTAACCAGTATCCGGCAGTTAGAGGCAGTACTCTCAGAGCTGCAGAAGGACATTTGCCTTCGGCATCATTTTCCTTTAAGTTATTAACAAATGTGATAAATCTGTCAGTGTTTGCTGATTTGATTTAAACAAAAACTGAACAAAATGAGTGGTTATGGTCTACATATGTAGAAAGTTTTGTGCAATTAAGTGTTTTCATTTAATTTCTAAAAATCATAAATGGGCATGAATGGTCTTTTGCAAGGTTTCATTCTCATGACTTGTTTTGTGTATTGTGATCATGTGTGTCACTGGCTGGTACCTTACTATTCACTCTCAGTATAAAGGACATACCGTAAGTCAACAGTCACATACACCAGTATTACACTTCTACCACAAAATTAACCCCTTCACGTGTGTGGAGCGTTTTCACCTTTGTCCACATGTGCATGTTGAGGACGCCTCGACTCCTCGAGAAGATAATGACACGTTTCCATGGTAACCCCAGGATTAGTTTGGTTGTCTAACCCTTGTTCTTATTCATTCTGTTCTGTTTCCATAGAAACTTGTAGAGGCAAGTATGGCAACACAAAAATATATAATATATATTCCAGTCAATCTCCTCTCTGCTCGTAAATCTGCCTCATAATGACTTGGCCTGTGGACCCTCTCCTCAGTCCTGTGCACTTCTCTCTGAAGTATCTCTGTCTGCTTATGTTTTACTGTCTGAGTCATTGGGAAAGTGGGATTCAATTCTGTCTGTCTGTCTGTCTGTCTGTCTCTCTCTGTCTTCTTAAAGCTTAGAGTTCCTCAGGTTTGTCGCCCATAAGATTCTATCAGCTAATTGCTCGGCTGTTCCGCTAGGCAGGATAACCATGATTAGCCAGGCGTTAGCCTTGCGATAAGACAGTCCTCCCCTGCATGCGTTTGCTGCCACTGTCTACATACTAAAAGTCAACTAACATGCAACATGCAAGAAAGTACTCATACGCACACGTCTCACACACACACACACACGTCTACACACATTTACACTGACTCTCAGTCAGTCATAGCCTAGTGTCCGTACACACACACACACACACACACACACTCACAAACAATCCCACAGATCACAAGGGAATTATCAAACAGGTGTTTGCTCCCCTCCACCAAAGAGCATTGGTGTAATCCCGGAGCTGCTGCAGAGTGTATGCTCGTGCCAGACTATACGAGCCTAATCTAGCCTAATCTAATGGGACGCGCTCGGAGGAGAGCGAGTGTAGCGCTGTAGCCTGTCCGTCAGCAGGGCTTTAGAGTAGAGTGGCCTCCTGGTCTCTGAGCTGCAGTGCTGTTTCTCTGGAGTGTCCATGTCGCTGTGTCTCTGTTGGGTTTGTCCTGGTCAGTCTGGTCCTTAGACCTCCACTGCATACTGTGTGTGCAACCGTGGTTTATATGTGTACTCTATGTGTTTGTATCAGTGTTGGTGTTTGCACATGTGCGTGCTCATATCAGTGTACGTGTACGTGTGTGTCATACTTCATATAAATGTGCGTTTGTCAGTGTATATATGTGTGTGTCACATGAAGAATATATATGTGTGTATGTGTGTGTGTGTGTGCGTGTATGTACATGCGTGTGTAATTTCCTTTCATTCCTGTGTTTGAAATACCATTCAATCCATAAGGTCTTTCATGAAGGTTTGCAGTAAAGATTAAAAAAAAGCAAATAAATGTTGTATCCACATCTAGAAGGTTCTTTGTGGAGGCCTTGTGAGATTCATCAGCTTCCTCCGTGGCTCACTTCCTCACTGCTTGTGTCTGTTGCCGTGACGCTGTTATAGATCTACTCTCTCTAGCTCAGACATGTCTCCTTTGGTTCTAAACTTTGTGTCTGAACTAGCAGAGAATGGTTCTATTTGCCACACAGCTGAGCTGTCCTATCCAAAGCCATGCTCCTCCTGTCTCTCCTGTCCCCATCCTGTCTTCCAGAGCATGCTGGCAATTGTAGTCATGTCCTAACAATCACCTCATACCCCCTCCTTACAGATGGCGCTTGGCCACCCGCTCCATGCCCCTCCGGTCAGTCTCATCCAGTACAGTTTATGTGAAGTTTGACCCTCCTCTCTCTCCATATCTCCTCTCTTTTCTTCCTCCAGACAGAATGGCCCTGGAGCTCACAGTTCTCAGTTAGCTGAGGATTTCATCTCTCTAGCTGAATTATGTAGCCATTATTAGCAACTACTCCTAGACTGATGCAAGACTGATTATCCAGTATTAACACAATTTCTTCAAACTGTCAAGGTTAAAGGTTGACCCTACACATGTTTAGTCTAGTCCAACTTCAATCTCACAGTATAAATATGTATATGTATTGCGAACTCGATTGACTTTAATCAATAAAGGGGTGACCAGTTTCTACAACTCTGAAAAACAACAGTATTTAAAGAAACGTTAAACAGTGGTTCAGCATCAGCACAGTTGTTGCCAAAGAAAAACAGCCTGATGTGTAGGTATGTTTACATATAACCATCTATAGATCGGGTGGGGCAAATCAGACCATAAACAATTGGTTAGCTTTCTGAGTATAGGCTATTTTCCCTCAGCCACTATAGTGTTACTGTATGGCAGGAAGGGTATCGCACCTACAAGTCCTGGCCTGGCGATGCGTAGGTTCCATTCCGTTATATGCATTAGGTCAAAAGAGAACATCAGTACTGCCTGTACAAAAGTAGACATTTGTAATACACACAAAAAATATATGTTTATCATCATCTAGCCCTGATGATGATGTGATCGGGACTGAAACCATTGTGCGTGTGTGTGTGTGTGTGTGTGTGTGTGTGCTGGGTGCTACCTCAGTGAGTGACTGTCTGTGTTTTGTTCTGTCTTCCTGTAGTCAGCTCTTTAAAGCTCTTAAATGTCAGAGAGGAGCTCATGGGTAGAGAAGGTGTGTAAACTTCTGCAGGCTGCATGTCCAGATGCCCTATCACCCTCACCTTCAGGATTTCAGCCTTCTCTCTCTCTCTCTCTCTCTCTCTCTCTCTCTCTCTCTGTATCGCGTCCTCTTTTATTTACGATGTTTTCTCTTTCTTTTTTCTTTCTCAGCCACTCTGTATCTGTCTTTACTCCTTTACTCCTCCCTTTTGTTGCTCTCTGCACCACTCGTTTCTCTCGTCTGCACTGGTCTGTGTTAGAGCGCCCTCGAGTGGTGGCTCTTGATCTAGCAGGACACTGTTGATCTGCATGATAGGCTGCAATGCTTGTTCATTCTGTATGTGTGTGAGTGTGTGTGTGTGTGTGTGTGTGTGTGTGTGTGTGTGTGTGTGTGTGTGTGTGTTTGTGTATGTGTGTGTGCATTTGCATTTATATGTCTTGTTGCCATTGCCTTCAGGACAATGCGGATAGCATGCGAGTCATCTAGTGCGAAACAGTGTTTGCCCATCTTGTAGAATTGAGTTAAGGGCCTTTTATTAGTTTTAACTTACCCTTACCAATCAGGTCAGTCATCACCTCGCCGACCCCATATCAATAAGCCTGCACGATTTACTGATAAAATGACCAGGACGTGTAGGCGACACCGTCTCTGTGCCATGCCATGCATCCATGCATGCACCACCCGACCAGGCCACCTCTGTCTGGAGTCTCTGGTTCGCTGGCACTAGTAGCCAGTGTCCCAAACCCCTGCTCCTCTCCCCTCCCCTCCCCACTCCACCTCACCTGTGTCCTCTGCCACTGTCTGTGGTGCAGACTGTCTCTGCTCCCTGACCCCAGGTCAGAGGCCTCACACTGACTAAACTATCCCTTCAATGGTGGATACATTTCCTGTGCTCTGTGTGTTTCCGGTGTGTGTGTGTGTGTGTGTGAGAGAGAGAGAGAGAGATTTTAAATTGATTGTTTGAAAATAAGTGTGAGAATGTGTGAGACGCTAGCAGAATTTTGTCAAAAAAGTATGACATATTAACAGAGTTTTGTAATCAGATGAGTCTGTGCTTTTGGTGTACAATACAAATACACACACACACACACACACACACACACACACACACAAGCACAAAGAAACAAACACCCCAAAGGCCCTACATTCAACACAAATAGACCAAGTCTTCAGAGAATGCCTTTTTGAGCTGTCGAACAATGGCTCATACTTGTGGGCCTAATTAATCTTGTGTACATGCATCAGAGCAGCACTGTGATGGCTGGCCTAAAAATACATCAACTTTGCAAAGGTTAGCACACTGTGGCCAGCCCACTGTTCTCAGGACAGCGCAGCATAGAGACCTATTTTCAAATGTCAGAGGAGTGCCTCAACGGCGTTAGTAGGCCATGGCACCATAGCAAGCTCACGCCATGAAGAGCTAGTCAGGTGCTGAGAGTGTGAATCAGTGTCCATCTTCACAACATTCCCTTAAAGGAGACATAGAGGTTGTGCATGGCTAAAGAGCTGTCATATGCATGAGACATGATTTTACCCTTCTTATGTGTACATCTTATACTTAGAAATGGCCACTATAACATGGGCGAAATAGAAAAATGCCTACATGTGATGGCAAATATCACAAATCAGTTGCAGTTAAATTATGGTTCCCAAAGAGGGCGCCATTTAACTGAAACAGACCATTTCAATACCCAGCCTAAATATAAGATTGTAATTCGGCTTGTAAAATTGCCCTTCAACCTATGTTTGATAAATAAAAGTTAAATACATTTTATTTTGAGAACAGAGAAGATACAACACTTCATCCATTCTATGTCACCTTAAAGCTAAAGGATATGCATTAGCTTTTGCTGCAGTGGGTTATTTTTGGTCCACATACGTTTGCTCCTCTAGGGTACAAGTGCTGCCATTAATCATAAAGTGACAGCTATAGGGGTTTAGTTTGCAGTGAAACTTGAGTGTCTGACTGCGTTTGGAACAGTGTGTTCCCCCTCAGATCCCAGCTCTAATTTTTTCACGCAGCATCTAAACCTGATCTGAGCACAGTGATGCCCAATGCTCTATCTTCTTCATCTAGAACAGCACTGTGAGCCAGGCCAGTCAGCCCCTATAGGTGAGGGTGAGACTTATCATCAGAACCTTCTAGTAGGTTTACTTCCCCTCTCTATGTGTGAGGCGCAGTTTTGCACAGAGTGTGTGTTTGCAAGGCCTGTGTATGATCAGAGTGGGTCCATACAGACAGACCGGTTGGTTAGTGTGTGTGTGTGTGTGTGTGTGTGTGTGTGTGTGTGTGTGTGTATGTGTCTGTGTCTTGCATAATGATAAACGTGCTGTACTGTGAGCCTGTTTCCATGCTGTGCCTCCGTTGGTTTGGACTGCAATCCCTTATGGAACCACCAGGGTTAGCTGCAACTCTCTCGTGGTGTACGTGTGTGTCTGCGCCTGTGTGTGAGTGTGCGTGTGTGTTCATGCTGGCGTATCTCTGCTTGCTTTGTATGTGTGTGTCTGTGCGTCGGTTGTGTGTGTGTGGGTGTTTCGTAAGCATCTCTGTTGTGTGAGTGCGGTGCATTGTACGGATGTGATGTGACAGCCCTAGAATAACGTGTTGGTCATTATGAGCAGACCGAGGGGATTCTTCTTCTGTGGCCATGTTCTGTATCGTCCTCCAGTCACGGAGGTGTGTGTCTCCCCCACTGAGGGGTGTGTGTGTGTGTGTGTGTGTGTGTGTGTGTGTCCTTAGATAAGTGGCTGTGTAGTGCGGTGAGTCTGGTGGTTGTGTGGCGACGTGGCGCTTCTGCAGCGGTTGGATGGGAATGTGCTGCTGGTTGGTGTCTGTGCTGTGTGTGTGGTGCTGATGGAAGGAACTGTGTGCTAGTCTGTGCTAAGGTTTTCCCCCTAAGGCTGTGCCAGTCATTAATGCAGCTCTCTGAACTTTAAAGCCCACGGAGGCACCCCAGGTGGATGAGTCTGGGGTAAGACCTTGTGTGCCCACCCACCTCCCCGTAACCCCACCCCTCCCCCCTCCCTCGGGCTTAGCCCCGCCTTCTCTCCATCTCTCTCTTCTGTTTTCTGTTGAAATGATCTGACTTAATTACCGCCTATGCATTCATATTGTTAAAGTTTCCGTTCTCGCCTAAGGACTCTAGTTTTGGTTAAGTTTTATTTGTAAGGGGTGTGTTGGTTTGTTTGGAAACTTCATCTGTTTGTTTGTTTGTGGGGTAGTCGGTTGGTTTGCTTTGGTTGTTTGGTTTGCCAAGAGTTCTCACTCTTTCAGTTAGCTTTTCACATGTTTGTTCTTTTGTCTCTTTTATTCTTGGGTTTTTTTCCGTTCCTCTGTCTCTCTTTGGGTTTTGTCTTCTGCGGGAACGTGTCACCCAAACGTGGCGCAGCGCCAAGCCCCGCAGGGCGGCCCCCACCTCGTGACGTTTGCAGGGCTGACACAGCTGCATGGTCTGCTCCAGGGGTCATGACCTCTGTGACCTCTGACCTGTAGCTAACCCCCCCTCCCTGTGTGAAGGCTAGTCAAGGGTAGTTGGGTTAGGGGTAGGGGGGGAGCGTGCGTGTCGATGTGTCCCACTGTGACTGCGCATGGAGTGACTCTGGGCCGCGGGAGCCATGCTTGCATCGAGCCGAGCCGACCCGAGCCGAGCCAGTCAAGTATGGCCGAGACTTTTCTTACCCAGCATGCATTCCTGCCACCCTTTCCTTCTCCCTGATAGGCTGTTGCTGTGGGCATAACAGGGCTTCTGGCGGTGCTTTGGCTCCCCTAAATAGTCTAATGTAGTCTAAGCTGAATAAAATAAAGCTGAAAAAGCTGTATAAAGAAGGAGCCACATGAGTGTGGCGCCCTCTGCTGTTTGAGCTGAGGAAGCCCGTCCAGAAGGCCTGTGCTTGCTCTCTGTGGCGCTCTGTCTGTGCTCGCTGTGTGTGACGCCTCCTCCCTCGCCCCAGAACACGGAGGACAGCGCCCGCATCTCCATCACCTTCTTCCGCCTGTTCCGTGTCATGCGGCTGGTCAAGCTGCTGGCCAGAGGGGAGGGCATCCGCACCTTGCTCTGGACCTTCATCAAGTCCTTCCAGGTCAGCAACATCTCTCTCTCTCTCTCTCTCACACACACACACACACACACACACACACACACACACACACACATTCAAATGGACACGTACAGTACATGTACCCACACTGATGGGATCTTGTGTTTACTGGTGCATTGTGTTGATTGGTTATTCCTGTGTGTGTGTGTCTCTCCGTAGGCTCTGCCATATGTTGCACTGCTGATAGCCATGCTCTTCTTCATCTATGCTGTGATCGGAATGCAGGTGAGCCCTGGAGCTCAAAATCACAAAACTTGACATATCCCAAATTAGGCAATTCAGTTTGACAGTTCCCAGTCTCACACTCAGTTAGTCTGTTTGTACCCCTCACCACTAGCCCACATTCAGCTACCTCTATATGTGTTTATACACACATTTTAATTTTGTATTTATATTCACACATATATGATTATTATGTGTTTGCATGTCCTGTGTGTTTGTCTCAGGTGTTTGGAAAAGTAGCCATGGTGGATGGAACACACATCAACAGGAATAACAACTTCCAAACCTTTTTTCAGGCAGTACTCCTGCTCTTCAGGTGAGATGTGTGGGGATTTGTGGGAGACTTTCCAAAACATTATCTTAAGACCTCTCTCAATTAGCATCATAGCTGTTCCATATGCTATCCTCATTTGGGTGAATGAAATAGAATGTTCAGGCATTAGTTTTGTTATAATTGTTGAAATGGACTATAATTACAGTACAAAGGACAGAACTGCTCGGTAAGTGCTCTGTATCACTCTGTGACCATGTGTGTCTGCATTTGTGTGTGTGTGTGTGTGTGTGTTTGTGTGTGTAGATGTGCCACGGGTGAGGCGTGGCAGGAGATCATGCTGGCGTGTATGCCAGGGAAACTGTGTGACCCGGAGTCTGATTACAACCCAGGCGAGGAGATGACCTGTGGAAGCAGCTTCGCCATCATCTACTTCATCAGCTTCTACATGCTCTGCGCCTTCTTGGTATACACACACACACACACACACACACACACACACACACACACACACACACACACACACACACACACATACATATGGCCAAGCTCTTATGCTCTACGACTGGGTAGTACAAACTGTACGTTCGATTAGTTCACAGAATAAATCAGTTAACTTTGGTCTTGCCATGCAGAGCCATCTGGATCAAAAGAGGCTCATCAGGATCACACCTACCCTTCTCTTAAACAGCACATTTATTTCCTCAAATTTTGGATCATAAACTTGCAAACCCAGAATATATTAAGGGTTATGAGGTAAATGAGAAACTGTTGATAATGGACATTGCCTGATAGCACAAATCAACCCATCATTTTATGGGGAGGAAAACAGTGTGGAAGGCTTTTAGAAGTCCACAACCTTTGCCCATGAAGCACAGTGTAGTCAGACTTTAGGGACATGAATCTCTATGTATGCAGCAGTGAAATGTGTGACGCTGTATGCTAAGTATGCTATCTCACGCTTCCATTGGCTTTATCTGCTTCACACTCTAGATTATTAACCTGTTTGTGGCCGTCATCATGGACAACTTCGACTACCTTACCCGTGATTGGTCCATTCTTGGTCCGCATCATCTGGATGAATTTAAGAGGATATGGTCAGAATATGATCCAGAGGCTAAGTGAGTATTAATGATTCTCTGTTGATCTGCGCTCTCTCTGTGTGTGCGTGCACGTGTGTGTGTGTGTGTGTGTGTGTGTGTGTCTGCGCGTGTGTGTGTGTGTGTGTGTGTGTGTGTGTGTGTGTGTGTGTGTGTGTGTGCGTGTGCACGCGTGTGTGTGTGTGTGTGTGTGCGTGTCCTGGGCTCTTTGTCTGTATTGGTCAGATGCTTTGAGAGTGCATTCATGTGTGTGTGTCAGTGTGAGTTCCCTGCTCTAAAATGGCTGTGTTGGTATGTGTTCTGTCTGGCACAGGGGCCGAATTAAGCATCTGGATGTTGTTGCTCTGCTGCGACGCATCCAGCCTCCTCTGGGCTTTGGCAAGCTGTGTCCTCACAGAGTGGCTTGCTAGGTCCCACACACACACACACACACACACACACACACACACACACACACAGAGAAAGACAGACAGGACCACAGATGTGGTCTAGTCTGTACC
The DNA here is from genome assembly GCA_036025975.1 of Nematalosa erebi. Taxonomy (NCBI): domain Eukaryota; kingdom Metazoa; phylum Chordata; class Actinopteri; order Clupeiformes; family Clupeidae; genus Nematalosa; species Nematalosa erebi. The sequence goes on from JAVQKI010102587.1 coordinate 14,080, forward strand.
TTTATGTATATAAACGGACAAACTCAGGCAAAAATTCAGGTACATGCACACAATCACACACAAACACACACACACACAACCACAGATGTGGTCTAGTCATAAGCACTGCTTTATATACGCTTTATGCACACACACGCAACACACACACACACACACACAAACACACACACACACACACACACACACACACACACACACACACAAACACACAGTGAGTTTGTGAGAAAGTCATTGAGGTAGACATGTCTGCACTTGCGTATACCGAGTCAGTGAGGATAGATGCCCACTGAGTGTAACAGTGGCAAGTGTTCAGCCGGGCACCCTTCTGATGGCATGTGCCCTCTGCCCCTCCACAGAGACTGGTAGCCATGAACATGCCGCTCAACAGTGACGGAACCGTCATGTTCAACGCCACCCTCTTTGCCCTGGTGAGGACGGCCCTGAAGATCAAAACCGACGGTAAGGAAAAGCCCTCCTCCCGCCCACTGCCTCCTCTAGTCACACATTTGTCCTTCTGAACTTGTCAGACCTGCACACTGATTGGTTGGTGAATGACACAGGGAATCTGGAGCAAGCCAATGAGGAGCTGCGGGCTGTCATCAAAAAGATCTGGAAGAGGACGAGCATGAAGCTGCTGGACCAAGTGGTGCCCCCTGCAGGCGGTCAGTCACATGATCCGGAATGAGCCCCTCCCTGCCTCACACACTCTCACACACTCACACCAGCAGATGCACAGCCAAGCAGCGGGCTACATACACAACTTGGGCTGCTTCACACACATGCTAAAGTCAGGTCTTTAAAAGCTATCCACACACACAGACACACACACACACACACACACACACACATGGCTGCTCTGGCACAGCTAAATGTGTCCCTGTTGTTCTCTGTTGTCATGGTCTCCTAGTTATTTCCTAGCAATGTGTTTTTTTTAACTCTCTGTGTGTTTCACATGTATGGAAGTGCGAGTTTTTGTGTTTGTGTGTGTTTGTGAGTGTGTGTGTGTGTGTGTGTGTGTGTGTGTGTGTGTGT
>JAVQKI010102820.1:0-11897 GCA_036025975.1 Nematalosa erebi
ATAATTGTGATAATGAATGCTGGGTTGGATGTAGCATGGAGCAAAGAAGACACTTCATTTGCACAAATTCTGGTATTTTTGCAGTCTGTGAGGTAGTTGTATAATTGTAAATCCACCTGTATTTTCTTGACAAGTGAGCCTGCATATAGGTAGACAGTACCACCACAATACCAATACAGTAGACAGTGCCATTATATCAAATGAGATTTCATGGTGACCATGGTTCAAATTGAGTGCTCAATGAGTGGATGGAATGTAGTTCTATGTTTTCATTAATTTTCACCTTACAATTGTGACTGCTAGTTAGCCCCATGTATCTGTTATTGCTGTATCTGTGAATTTTACTCCTGTTATTTGCTTTATTTCCCTCACTCATTGGTTTGGGAAGTGTTCCATGCTCACAAACATACTCTTTAGGAGTTTATCTGTTTGTGTCAAGTCAGTAGTGCTAGCACTGAGCCTGCCCCACACTGAGAGAGAGAGAGAGAGAGAGAGAGAGAGAGAGAGAGCGACAGAGAGCCAGTCACCCTTGAACTCTGTGACATGAGAGGGGATTAGGTTTCTCATTCAGCCCTTTCAGACTGGTAACACTGCTCTTTGATGAATTGGAGCTGGTAACGAAGAAAAAAGATGAAAACACTCAGTATCAACAATACTTTGTACTTGACCCTTTTAACGATTATAATGCACAGTGTTAGGTAAACCGAGTAAACCCCGGCACATCTTTAGAAAATTCTACATGTCCTCTGCATCTCTAGACCCATTATCAATATTGATTGAGATGCTGCCTTAGTTTACCCATCTAAGCACAGTGCACTGCTTTGACTCTCCATGAATGTATAATGTTGGGGGTTTATACAGTATGCAAATTGAAATTCATGCAGAAGATTTTTCTCTGTCTGGTTTGTCAACCATATGCTGTGTGTGTCCCAGGGCCAGTACTGTGACATCTGCTCCATGGGCGAAAGTAACCGAGCTCACCCCATCACAAACGCCATCGATGGGACGGAACGTTGGTGGCAGAGCCCCCCACTGTCTCGGAGCGTGGAGTACAACGAGGTCAACGTCACCCTGGACCTGGGACAGGTAGGCTTATGTTCCACTCCCTCACCTCAGTGTCTCTCACCACATTCTACTACATTCAATCTTTCTCTCTCTCTCTCTCTTTCTCCCTCCTCCTCTTTCCTGTTCTGTGTCTTTATTCTCCTTCAGCTCTCCTTCATGGGGATGGGGGGTTGTTTTCTATTCTTATTTCGGTTTTATGCCTTAGGCTAGGGTTACACCAAATATGTTATGGATGCGTTACGTTAAAGCGATGGTTTGGAGTAATTACAACCATAGTGCTGTTATATGAGCTTGATGCTTGCTGTTGATAGCCAGGAAAGCAAATAATTTAGAACAACATGGTCAGAGAGGCGAACGCGCTGTTTACGCTTATTAAATGGAACAAGTAAGCTCACTTTCACTTTCGTTTTCCGTGTTCCATTTAGTTAGCGTAAGTTGTCGTTTTCGCTATTTGGTCTGCGTTGTTCCAAATTTTTTAGCACTCACCAAGCTTGCATAACAGCGCTTTGATTGGAATTACTCCGAACCGTCACTTTAAGTCAAAATGCATTCAGAAGACTGGTCTAGTTGAAAGTTTGTTGTGCCGTAATGTCCTGTGTTACCAGTTCCATTGATTACAGTGGAAGCTAATTGTAACAGCCCACGTATCCAGTGAAACCCTAACGTCACATTATATTTCTTCGGTTCATATACTCCTACACAGACAAACCTTTCTGTCTACATATGAACATGTAATAATGTACTGTATATCAGAGTCTATTATCTGATGAGACAATGCCCTTTTTTCCGTGGGGGGACAAAGGTTTGCTAATTATTCATGCCTCACGCATACTCCTCCACAGGGATTTGGAACTTCTACATTATTTTTTTTGAATGGTGCTACTCACTTTGTATGACAGGATTCAAGCAGTTTTCATTGATGCCATTTATGAATGAGCTGTGTTGTTGACTCAGTCGGGTTTAAGGTTAAAGAGGACATTTTCGTCATCACATCTGCTTGTTTTTCCTCCTGACCTCTCCCCCACTCCTCCTGTTCTATCAGCCTGCCTGCCTGCCGCACCTCTCCCACTCCCCTCTACCTGTACCTCTGCCTCTCCTTTGTAAACACTAAGCTCCCTGGCATATAGGATTGCACAGATGCAGTGCTGCAGAAGCCAACAGTAAATACTGCCATTTGTTGAGTAGAAAGATGATAGAGAGAAAGAGGGAGAGAGAGAGAGAGAGAGAGAGAGAGAGAGAGAGAGAGAGAGAGATGAACATGAAAGCATCAGGGGAGGTGGAAGAGTTGGGAGAGACACTCTGCAGTTTACCTTGAACAAAAGGCACTTTCCTACTGACAAGCTTTGTGCAGGCGAGTTTGTGTAAGTTAGAAGCCAAGAGAGAATAGCGCTTGCCTCAAGACAGAAAAATGATTTGATATCAGCTCTTGTAAAACTGTGAAAAAAGGAAACCCAGTAGAAAGTGTAAGGCAGTCGATGCATATATAATGACCATTAGTAGTAGTAGTTCTGGAGTCAAATTCATATATTATGTGTGTCAGTATCAATTTAAGAGTTGTCATGGTTTGCACATGGTAATGCACATCATTGTAAAGTGCACCTTAGATTGCACTCTGCCTAATCCCCAGCATTATTGTTGGGTGCAGTGGTATGTGTTTCCTTCTCCCCCATAGCGTACCTCCCATCATCCCAAACTAATCTCCCTCTCTGCCCTCTCTCTATCTCTGTCTCATTCACCCCACTCTCTCTCTCTCTCTCTCTCTCTCTCTCTCTCTCTCTCTCTCTCTCTCTCTCTCTCTCTCTCTCACTCGCTCACTCTTCCTTTCTCTCTATCCCGCTCTCTCTCTCTGTCATTGTTGAATGGGGGCACAGAGCTGTGACTGGCTTTGTGCAGTGCTCTTTTTATTTGCATGCTGTTTTCCTTGTGTCAGTAAAAGCTGCTGGTTAAAAACTAATGCTAGGGATATTATGAAGTATTTTAGTGGTTCAGAAAGAGAACAGGGTGATGCTCCCCCAAGGGGTTATTCTCTTTTCCTGTGGACCTTTCAGTAGTCACTTACACAGGAATGCAGGTGGGCCTGGTGTGTGTATGTGTGTGTGTGTGTGTGTGTGTGTGTGTGTGTGTGTGTGTATGTGAGTATGACTACTCGTATGTATGTGTGTGGGGGGGAGAGAGAGCTAGTGAATGAATGAGTGAGTGAGCAAGTGAGTAAGTGCCTGTGCAACTATTAACCTGCTCATATAAGTATGACAAACACAGCCTCTGTACAACCCTCCTTGACCCAGTAGAGTAGAAGAAAAGGATGGGAATGTGTGTGGACCCAATCTCTGTCTCAACCTGCTCAACCCAGGCAACCCACTTATGGAGATGAGCCTCTCTCTCTCTCTCTCTCTCTCTCTCTCTCTCTCTCTCTCTCTCTCTCTCTCTCTTTCTCTTTCTGTGTGTCTCTCTCTCTCTTCCTCTCTCTCTCTCTCTTTTCTCTCTGTCTCCCTCTCTCTCTCCCTCCTTACTTTGTCCGGCAGAAATGACCCGAGACACCTTGTGTTTAGAGGCAGATCCCCTTTGAGGCTCCCTTAGGCCTTTCAGTGGCACTATCCCACATTCCATCAACTTTAGCTTAAGGGTGACAGGAACCTCCCTCTCGCTCTCTCTCTCTCTCTCTCTCTCTCTCTCTCTCTCTCTCTCTCTCTCTCTCTTTCTCCGTCTCTCTCTCTCTCTCTCTCTCTCTCTCTCTCTCTCCCTCTCTTTCTCTCCCTTCCTCTAAGTTTCTCCTTAAAATATTCACCTGTTGCTCAAGAGGGGCTACAGAGAAAAGAATTTCAGTCATGGAAATATTGTTGAGTTTATGCATAGCTTTCCATAGCTCATCCCTCAAACATGAGTTCTCGCTTATCATTGTTCCACTTTTCACTCCAAGTGATGTTTATTTTACTTCTGCTGTATGTGTGTGTGTGTGTGTGTGTATGTGTGTGCTTGCTCACAGGCGTTTGTTATGTGTGCATGTTTGTGTGAGTGTGTATGTGTGTATTTGTGTGTGTGTGTGTGTGCTTGTTAAATACCTGTCCCTGGGGCCCATTTGGATGGAGTTTAAATGGATGCTAATAAGAGCACGTTGTTTGACACTGATGATTTGCCGTGGAATTCTGCTGCTAAAAGCGCATATAGCCTGAGGTTGCCAAGGACCCAGCTGATGGGAGTTCATCTCGTACCTTCTGGCTGTTTAATAGTGAAATCAGCCTGTAATCATGCCAGAGGAAGAGGAAGAAGGCAGGTACAGGCCCAGCCATGAATTATGCACTACATCTTACTACTCATCCACTTACATACTGTGTGCAAATAATAGTTCAGCATTGTGTGGAGAACTGTACTTATATTTGTCATTTTTATTACCTACAATTAAACTGTATATCCCTTGTTTTGTCCATTTCCTGCTCTTCCTCGCTGTGTCTGTCTCTTTCTCTTTCTTACTCTTACACACACACACACACACACACACACACACACACACACACAATCACACTGTTTCTCTTTCTTGCTCAAAACACTGTGGCATATTGCACTCTCACACATCCAAGGTAGAAATAATATCATGCAGTAGACCCCAACATGTGACCCAGTGATAAGCACCAGTGCTCTTTAGCTTAAGATGAAAATACCATAGCCAACCACAGCTGAACTTATGCAGTCCTGCTAATGTGCTAATGCCACTGTGTGTGTACAGTATGTGTGTGTGTGTCTGTCTGCCTGTGTGTGGTGTGTGTTTTACATGTGTGTAGCTGCATGTGTGGGTTGACGAAAGTTGTGTGTGCGTGTGTGTGTGTGTGTATGTGTGTGTGTTTTCTTTGAGTGTGTGTGTGTGAGTGCATGCATGGTAGTGTGTGTAACTGTGTGTGTATGGATGTAGCTGCTTGTGTGTGTATGTGTGTGTGTGCGTGTGAGTGGGAGCTCTCCCCTCCCCGGCTCCCATATGCTGGTAAAGTGCCCCATTGTTTGCCATGTGCAGAGGTGGGCACAGCGCCAGCTCCCACTGCAGTAAGGAACCGGACGCTTCCTGTCATTGACCAAAAACTCCATGCCCTCACATCACATCATATCAGTCCAGCTTCAACCACTGATTAAAACATCCACAGCAATGACACCAGAGCCATCTCCCTTTAACACAACTATGCCTCCCATTTCCGTTGTTTTCAGCCACTCAAGGCCTCGATAAGGTTTCAGCCCTAATTATAGATGTCACATCTTCCTGTCAAGTGTGTGTGTGCTTTGTTGTTGTATGCAGCATGACTTGAATGGCCATGAGAGTGGTTTTCCCCTCAGGCAGTGAGAGGCTGTGTGTGTGTGTGTGTGTGTGTTGTCAGAGCACGTCAGAACAGCACCTATGTGGCCTGTCTCCTATAGAAGATGAGCTCACCTCATTCTTCTCTCATACAGTATGTGATGCATTCATGTGTTGTGTTATAAGCACCATGTTTTCCATTCGTGACAAAGAACTGAGCTAGCTGGGGCATGAGATTTCTTAGTGGAGTTTGAGATTGAGATTTTCAAAATCAATGTAAAGCTAGCTGGTGATAGCTTTGCATTTGGCAGGCTGGACTGTGGATTTTCTTCAGGTTTTTTTTTTTGCAGACTACTTTCTGTTTTTAAAAGTTTTCCAATTCCAGCAGGAAGTGTCTTGTCTAAAGCTGCTATAATCTTCTTTGCGATCAATGGGAAATTGTGACTGTCCACTGGCAATTGAAAAAAGAGAAAATCAATGAATGATCTCATAGCCAAATGGATATATATCCTACCCATTCTCTCTTCCCCAGAAGTATCTTATATCAGTCTTCGATCTGTTCTGAGAGGCCGCAGATGGCTAATTCTGACTTAAGTGTCCAATAGGGCCAGTTTGGCTTTCATTGAATTGCATTAGGGCCACTGGAGACCACTGTTAATGGCTTATATATCAGAACAGGCCTTTGCATTGTGTCATGGAGCATGCTTGCTTATGGAACAGGGATGAAGGAAAGATTGACGGGCGCGCTTGGATGATTACAGTCCTCCATAGTTTCCATACTGTCTCAGGTATGGAGGGCCTTGTGTGTGGCCCGCATGCCTGTGAGCACAATGTCCCTATTGTGGGCCTGTGTGTGCTTCTCTAGACGCCCTCCCTACATATCCTCCTGGAAGAAATAGGAGACAGAGGCTGTCAGTCACTCAGACACTGTTGTGGCTTCTCAACTTTTTTTTTTCTTTTACTTTTTGTAAAGTATGGATGTTTTGTCGCGCTTCAGCCATTTCACACTCTCTGTTTATCTGTGTTTCGTTATCCCTTGTGTGTGCGCTGTTGGTTTGAAGGTTTCTGTGACTCAGGCATTTCTCTCTAAAAGCCTGTCTGTAGTCACTCACTCTCTCTATTTCTTTCTCTCTCTCCCTCTCACTCCCATACTCTTTCATCCCCCTCTCTCTCTCTCTCTCTCTCTCTCTCCCTCTCTCTCTCTCTCTTACACACACACACACACACGCACGATTACACTCTGGTACCAAATTACACACTTCACACTGCACACTGCTCACACCACCTCTGTTCTTTTTTGTCTCTTTCAGTGTTTACTGAGCAGGAAAATGGGGCCTATTAGTGCGAAAGCACTGGAGAGTGGGAGAGACAGATACAGGAACACAGGGGAAGAGTGTGTCAGAGCAGTGGGGGGGGCATGACGAGGGAGAAGACAGAGAGAGAGAGAGAGAGAGAGAGAGAGAGAGAGAGAGAGAGAGGATGGCTGTCCACATTGACCTTAATAGGAGAGGGGCAGTCATGGAGGCACAGTGGGATTCAGAGGAAAATCTCCAACACAAAACAGAGCAGGAACCTGGGGAATTACAAAGTGAGAGAGAACTCAGAGAAGTTTCTCCAAGCTGTAGGACAGTATTGCACTGTTTGAGTTGAGTTGCTGTTGCTGGTAGAAAAGCAAAGAAAAGCAATTTGTGTTATTGCACACCACAATTTGTAGTTTGATGATATTTTTGACACCGTTATGCACCATTATCCCTGCTATCCACAGTCAAACAGTCATACATTACACTCTCTCTCAATGATTCACAAGCATACACACACACACACACACACACACACACACACACACAAAAAAAATCCTTTTACACACACACACACACACACACATACACACATACATACTGTATTTAGCCTTTCCTCTACTGTTTGGCCATGCTGGCCAGTAAATCGGTCATGCATCGTTCTGACTGCTTGGGTCTTGCTGGTCCACTCTCTGCCCCCCTTTGCTCTCACTACTTTGCTGTGCCTTCTGCTCTTGAGAGACCCCATTGAAAACCAAAACACATACATCTGCTCTTAAGGGCTTCCCACTGCCCGGGCACCATAGTGCCACCAGTGGCAAGAGAGAGAGAGAGAGAGAGAGAGAGAGAGAGAGAGAGAGAGAGATGGAGTGATTGGGGAGGTGTGACTGGAGAGGTTTTTGTAAGTGAGGTACCACTCTGTCATTTATTAAGCTATTTCAGGCATTCTTCTGCAGTTCACTGAGTATATGTGTGCATGTGGAAACATGCGAGGGGCCTCATTTTCTCTATGTGTGTGTGTCTGTGTGTGTGTATGTATACGTGAGTTTGTGTGCCTAAAGCAGACCTTTTCAAACCTACAACACCTTGTGCTTGACACAGTCTTGCTGTTTCACCCGCAGCTGCGTAAACGAGTTGCTGCTGTTCGACATCAATGTGGAGAATGGCCCCCGCAATGTAGCAGCAAGAAGAGCCACTGCATCACCCAGTTCTAAACCCCAGTAGTGTCTTAGCAGGGCCCTCAGTGTACGGGGTATTAAAGTGTGTTTCCTGTGCATTAGTCAAGCTACGAGAATAAATAAAATCCGCAGATTAAGCCACTTCCACTCCTGGCAACTGCCTTGTCCCGCTGCCAAAGGGGTTCCTTGGGGAGAGGGTGTAGACCAAGCAATGCAAACTATTGGTGAAGAAAATCTAACGCTACTCCAATTCTATTTTTATGATCCTTAGTTTCATAAATAACTTACTGGCTCCTTAACTTTGAATGTCACAAAGTAAATGTGATAGAGTTTTTGATCTTGACAAGATAAGGGTGTAGGCCATGGGGATGCAGACTCTTGGGGAAGAAAATCAACTTTTATGACCTGTTGTTTCATGAATAACTCATAGGTTCACAGTAGACTGTTCCGTAACTGCAACGTCAGAAAATAAATGCCATAGAATTTTGGATCTTAACAAGAAGACTAAATATAATGTCTGGGCAGCGCACTTCCATCTATCTACATGTCACACCTTTAAACCAATGAGTCAACTTTTAGAAATGTGTATCTCAGGACCGTGTTTTTGAAGCACCCCCTCACCCATATGTGGTCACTCAGTACTAAAGGCATTCTCCTCTCTGGAGTCCATCCAGCTGTTTTAAATGGTTGAGGTCTGCCTGAAGTGTCAAAGCTGTAGGCATTCTGCTTGCTATCAGGCTCAGTAAATGTGAACGCTACGTGCTGCCTTTTGTGTTTCCTGCCTGTGCTGATCATTATAGACAATTTTAATGTCTGACTTTCCTGAATTCCATTGGTTTTCACCTATTAGGCCTTGGCCTAATGCCCACCAGTTTGTGTTTTTTCCATGTGTGTACAGTCCTCTACAGTGGCTGGCAAGACATATTGTGTGTTACATCTAAGAGAAAACAACAAAACAATTGTGTGAAAATACTTTAACAATAATTGTTAACTCGCACGGCATTCCATAACGATTTAGGGTTAGGGTTTGGGTTGGAGCTCATTTTACACATAAGAGTCATTTAAGACTTCACTTCACAGTTTTGCACTCACTGACCCTGTAGGCCTACTATTCTTCCCACTTCTTTTCTCCTCTCATCCTCTGTTCATCTCAGTATTTAAGCAACACTATGCATTTCTTTTAACTCAAAATAGCAGCCTCAGACTCATTCTGACACTATACCAACTTATGATACAGTAAATGACATGTCTAACATTCTGAACATTGTAATGTGTGGTTTTGCTCTACATTGTAATGTGTGGTATTGCTCTATCTGTACAAAATTATTGATTGGGTAGGATAATGACCCTTTTAGTCATGTCTGGGGACTGCTTTAGCCAAGGGTTGAAATCATTGTCAATTCTTCCACAGCGTCACTTTCACAGGACAGCGTTATCAACCTCATTGCCTTCCCAGACAGTAGATGTCTCTGTTTTGACTCAAGCCACTAGTCTGGCATCATAGGTCCATCGTCAGACGCGCCAAGTCCAGCTCCGCGACAGACTCGCCCAGCCATTTTGCCATGACTGCAACTGCAGCTGCTGCTGCTGCTGCCACTGCTGGGGTTGTCTGGAGTTTCCTCCACTCCTCTTGCAAATATTGGACCAATACATCAATGGCATTTCTTCCAAAGTGGAGCAGAGATAAAGAACGTCATGGCCTCCAGAGGGAAACAGTAAAACTGTTTGAACTGTGGGAAGTGCAGGGGGAAGAGGAGTAGACCAATATAAGAGGTTATGTGTGGGAGCGGAGAGCAGTGAGCGGAGGGGAAGGGAGGGTTCGTTAGCAATTAAGCCGCATAAAGGGAGAGGACTTGGACATCACAGCCGCGGCTCGCTGGAAACTATTGGAAAATTACAGAATCGTTTGCGAGGGTCATCCTCAACTTGGCAGTTGAACTGAATGTTCTGCAAGTTAAATACAAATACCACCATTTGTAGATCATCGGTCTGCTCCCATGCTAGCCAGTTGGTTGGCAGGATGAAGGCACTCACACTGTGTCTGGTGATTGGAATGATAAGATTGGAACAATGAGATTCTCCTCTTCTTACAAAGATTCTGCATTTGGATATTATGAATAGGTTGGCGTCAGCCTCCCCCCATCCCCCCACCCCCCTAATCAGATTTTAGGGAAAGGGGCTCTGGAAGGGAGTTTTGGCGTCAGTGCTACACACAGAGTACTGCCCCCAGCGCATGTTGAGGCACGCTCCTCTATCTTCCCAAACGCCTGTCACATTCTCCTTCTTCAAGGGTGAGGGGCACCCCCCTTTGCCCTCCCCCCCCCGCCACCCCCCTTCCTTCAGCCCATAGAAATGGAAGTTTACTTTTCTTCTTTGTTCTCTACTGTTTGTGCCAGTGTGTGCGTGTGTGTGTGTGTGTGTGTGTGTGTGTGTGTGTGTGTGTGTGTGAAAGTGCGTGTGTACTTTCGCACACGTGTGTGTCTATGTCTGATGCCCTTAAAGCCCTTGTGTGATAAAGGCTAAAACAAAGAGAGGCCCCGTTGGTTCTCAGCGACGTGGGCAAACAGGGCTTGTGGTGGCCCTCCTTATCTGTCCATTCTGGGCCTGATAACATTCTGCCTGAGGTGGCAGCTCTGGAGATTGCTCTTACAAACCCACAGACCAAGGCGAGAAGGTGTCGTCAAAGAAATGGCACTCTCAAACAGGGCATGTAAAGACAGAGTGTGTGTGTGTGTGTGTCTGTGTGTGTGTGTGTGTGTGTGTATGAGAGAGGATGTATGGGGATGGCTGGTTGGGGCTAGTGAAATGAGCTGTGTAGCTGTCGTTCCGCCATGATTTTGAGTTATTTGTCCGGTGGCTCTGACTGACAGAGGGCGATGATCTGGTGTGTGTTTAAGGGCAAAAGAGAGCATTTTGACCCTCTGTTTTTGTCAAAGTCCAGCAGCTGATTGGTAACAGGGACCAGCTGCTCAAGTTCTTTCTTCTTCTTTTTTTGGGGAAAATGTGCTTATTTCTGTTGAGCTCAGTTTCTATATCAGTGCTCAAAACACAGTTATAATTAGAAGATAGATTTGAATAATTATACTAATTTTTGACTACTTTAGGCCAAAACGTTCTCTCTCTGCAACATTTGTCATCAGGAGTAGCGATATAATCCCAATCGTGACAGTGGTTGTGACAGTAATAGCTTAATGCTAATGTATTCTGTCCTTTTACAAAGGTTTCTTTCAGCTCAGGGAGAACATCAGCTGAAAATAGACTTGAATGGTCACATCTAGGATCTCCTCCACCCATCTGACTAGTTTACTGCAAAATGATGTGACCGAATGTTGCTTGCCAGTCGGTTTTGGGAATCCTGAATGACTCTTTTCAGTATGTTTCCATCAGTCACCATGTTACCATCAGTCATCATGACTGTCTTTGTTTTGTTCACCCTGAATTCCTGATGAGTTGTTCCTGTGTTGTCCTCATGGCTTGTAGAGATGTGGAAAAAAAAAAGAACGGAAAAAGGAAAAGAAAAGGAATCGAGAGCTCCCCTCGTTAATGCGAGGGCAAATGTTTGTTTTTTACGGGTCAACACTAGCTGTTGTTTGAGCCTTGCTTGGCCTGCCTTATCCTTTCAATGGCATATTTGGCATTTCTTGGAGGGGGGCTGCGAGCTCAAGTGGTGCTCTTCACTTGAGTAGGGGGTTGGGGGGGTGGAGTGGATGAGGTGGGATGGAAGTCTTGAGTATTACCACCATTCCTTAAATCCATGGGGGGTAGTGGCAATTCAGTCCCGCTCTCCCAGGCTTTGGGGCCTCGCTTGCTCCAGCTTGTCGCTGTGAGTCTGGGAAGGTGAGGGCAAGGCAGGGCTATTGCCCCTGGAACCACCTTCATGTCCCTTTATCAACGTCGTCTCATCTTGAGCTCCAATGGGTTTTATGGCGTTTACAAAGAAGGGATTTACTTTTAGTCAATCAGTACATCTTCAGTAAGCCATTAGCTAGCTACACGCATTCCCGGGAAATAGCTCTACTTAGTCAATCACTTACGTTCTCATTGGATGTCTGTGTGAAATATCACAGCAGATTTTATTAT
>JAVQKI010102875.1:0-17519 GCA_036025975.1 Nematalosa erebi
TGGGAGTTTAAATACCACTGTGTTTCTAAATAACTGTTAAGTTAATGACAGGAATGGTTGTACACTTGTATTCATATCTCTTTGCATATGCAATGTAACAAAATGCAACATGATCTGTGCCACTAGATACGTACTCCCATATGGTCTTTTATACTCTCAGAATCTTAGCTTTATCACACACACACACACACACACACACACAGATAGATTGGTCTGTCAGTCTGTGAAGTATACATACACATACATACAGTACATAACATACACGCATCCCTAAAGGAATGGCAGAGGAGACTGAGACTGAGGCTGTGTGTTGTGTCTGGGCGTGTGCTGCTGCAGGTGTTTGACCTGTCTGAGCTGCCCCCCTCCAAAGCCCTGCAGCTGTGCACCCTGCTCCCCCCGGGGAGCGCCCGTGTGCTGGTGTGTGGGGGCGACGGGACCGTGGGCTGGGTGCTGGACGCCATCGACACCATGAAACTCAAGGTGAGCCTCCTGCTTGACTGTCTGCACCGAAGACGGAGACCATGGCTGTATCCTAATGTCCTCCCTTACCCTTATGGGCCCTGAACCCTCAAAGGCTCAACTAGCACATATTAGCTACTCATGACTGTCTGTGCCGAACACTGAGACCATGGCTGTATCCTAATGTCTTCCCTTACCCTTATGGGCCCTGAGCCCTCAAAGACTCAACCAGCGCAAATCAGCTACTCATGACTGTCTGCACTGACACCTGAGACTATGGCTGTATCCTGCAGTAATATCCTCCCTTACCCTTATGGGCCCTGAACCCTCAAAGTCTCAACTAGCACAAATTAGCTACTCATGACTGTCTGCACTGAGCACTGAGACAAGGGCAAGGTTCCTGGACCTCTGCATTCTTGAGGCACCTCAAGAAGCCTCTATTGTAGACACTTCTGCATATTTAATCTCTAATGTCTGGCCTGCTTGAAAAGAATTCTATTCAGTGTTTGCTTTTATATTTTCTCTTATGTCGGTATTCAGGGCCAAGACCAGTTTATCCCAAGGGTGACTGTCCTTCCCCTGGGCACAGGCAATGACTTATCCAATTCCCTGGGCTGGGGGGCGGGTTATGCAGGTGAGATCCCTGTGGAGCAGGTGCTGAGGAACATTCTGGACGCTGAGGTGGTGAAGATGGACAGGTAGAGCACACAGCCTGGACAATAAAACACACACTTGCTCACACACGCCTGGTTACCTTGCCACAGGCAACTTTTTGTTTGATGTTGCTGGGCCATGTTTCATCCCAAGTCTTGTTCTGGAATATTCCCATTGATTCGGGGTGAATGTTTTTCTGGAGGGCCTCAGTCCGTGGTTGCCCAGCAACATTGCTCAAAAAATATCTCTGTAACTCAGACATTGCAAAATGTGACTGTGGTCTGTGGTCACCTTTAACAAATTTTATAAGGGTTTTAGTGTGTCAAAGTTGTCAGTTTAATTATGGGGTAACTGACTAGCTATGTCCACTCAATGGAATTTGTGGATTTGTTTCCTTGTCTGTGTAGACTGGGGATATTTGTATGAACTTTGGTGACAGTGTTCACATTCAGACATAACAACATGTGACTGTTGGTTTGTTTCTTGCCACCATTTCAGATGGAAAGTTCAAGTCGCGTCAAAAGGCCACTTTCTTAGGAAACCAAAGGTTAGTGTTGCACGAGCTTGAAGCACACATGATTCACGAAGACCTCCCAACAGCACTATGGTCATCACTTTGTTTATAATAGGGGAAGTGTTCACTGCCTTTTCACCCACTTCTTTGCAAAATCAATGAACAGGTTGTGCCAGGCGGTTTTAGTGTTAGTTTATGCATTCACGAGTATTGACTCATTTCGAGAGAAGGCAACTCATACCCAAACCGCATTGGTTTAACAGACATCTGTAGAAGAGGAACCTGCTGGTGACTCTCCTTTCCTCTCCTATTGGGTCTCCTCAGGTTCTGTCCATGAATAATTATTTCTCGGTGGGCCCAGATGCTCTGATGGCGCTCAACTTCCACACCCACCGGGAGAAGACCCCTTCCTTTTTCTCCAGCCGCATCATCAACAAGGTCAGCCAACACCCACCCCAGCAGACCTGTGAGCAGTGACTTTAAACCCAGAGGGGGGTTAGTAATGCAGGCATGCATTGGAACCAACAAGGAATTGAACTCAAATATATACCTGCTTGAAGTTATTTCATGAATTTATTGCCGTGTGGAATGACGCCTACTTTTTCTGTAGTCATTTGTTAAAGGCATCATTTTGCATTTTCATCGATCACGTGGTGTTAGCGTCACTGGAAGAAAAAAGTAAATCCCAGGGTTTGTAGTGCAGCTGCTGTTGAACATAAATACTTCACGTGACCCTTGTCTGAACACAGTGGTCCTCTGTTGCAGGCTGTGTATTTCCTTTACGGCACCAAAGATTGTTTAGTCCAAGAATGCAAAGATCTGGATAAGAGGATTGAGGTAAGACTGTAGTTTGACCTCTGCCTTTGCTAACAGTATCTGCTGTTGTGTCTTTAAGAATGTGTCTGTAGTATTTGTATAAGTGACCATATTAATCAGGGAATTTATCACATTAGATGTGTTATATCACATATTAAGAGATGCTGTTTATGCAACAACGCTGCTAACATGGCGTGTCCACTGGCTAGAGAGGTCATGAGAGGCCTTATTGGCTTACAAGTAAAACAACTCTGATCTTCCCTGTCTCTATATGTGTGTGTGTGTGTTCTTTCACAGCTGGAGCTGGATGGGGAGAGGGTGGCCCTGCCCAGTCTAGAGGGCATCATCGTCTGCAACATTGGCTACTGGGGCGGGGGCTGCAGACTGTGGGAAGGCATGGGGGATGAGCCCTGTCCCCCCACACGGTGAGGAGAGCCCACCACACACCTGCATGTGTGTGTGTGTTTGAGTGGAGCAGGGGCTTCTCATGGGTTTTTGAGTGAAGATCAAAGTGGATTACACTAGCATGGCTCTGAGTAATGCCATGAGTGTAAGTAGTTATCTAAGTTGGAGTTGGAGTAATGTACCTCATGTATAAAATATACAATGCAGTGGGAAAGAACCATAAGGAACCTTCTTTTTAGATCTGTGATATTTTGTAGTTAGTTAAGTGGAGACCAGTAGATTTTGGTAGGTATGGCTTATCTGCATGACTTAACCCTTTTCCTAGTCAAACTAGCTCTCAGGTTAGCCTTCTTAGGTGTAGCAGAGCTAATCATGGGTGCGCAGTGCAAGCGTATTTGGTTCAACCTAGTCTAACTTAAAACTGAAAGCCATCCATTTAACCCCCGTGTTCCTCATTACACATCGAGTGGAGAAAATCTGTGACTGAACTCTGTACTGTATCACCGTGTGCCACTCTGTCATTGGGTTTGCTGTGGATGCGTCAAGTAGAAGAGCTTGGCGCCTTCATTACTCCCAGTCACTCTGCATTTGTAAATGTGTATTCCTGGAAGGCCATTTGAGGATATTTAACCTAATATTGAAAGCTGCTCTATCGTGTTTCTCCTATTCCTATTGAATCAGAGTTGAATTGAACTGGATGTAATCAAATCGCAACTGCGTGAATCAAATAGAAGTGGGGCATCTGTGCCAGCGTCAGACCCTTAACGTTGCGTCTGTGCTTGTCTTGTCTTGTCTTGTGTTGTTTGGTCCTGTGCTCCCCCCAGTCTGGATGATGGCCTGCTGGAGGTGGTGGGGGTCTACGGCTCGTTCCACTGCGCACAGATCCAGGTCAAGCTGGCCAATCCCGTGAGGCTGGGCCAAGCCCACACTGTTCGGGTGAGACCCTCCTCCTCCTCTTCCTCCTCCTCCTCATCCTCATCCTCATCTTCACCGTCTGGCAGACATATGGCTCAATTCAGTCCTTGTTTCATGTCAGTGCTGTTTAAAACTGTCTAAGAGTAGTAAAAATTCTCTATTTTCATTAGCTCAACAAGTCTTATTTAGATCACCAAGTTGTCTAAGATCTTGGCTGGATTTCAGAGCATCTCAAATGTCCGTTGCTGAGGTGTTCTTGAACTAGAATTAAGATCACTGAAGACAGACAGTAGAGCTCAGCTTTAGGTCAAAGTTAAAGCCTTTCAGGGGGCTATAATGTTTGAACGCCGAAATAGGCGAGGAAGGACGTCAAGCAAGTACAACACCAACAATTCTCATCTTCTTCTTTTCTTAGGTCTTTAAGAATGTTTCACATGTTTGTTTAGGACTTATTTCAGTGTTGTTGAGCTTGGGGCAGCTTTCCCCATAGCAGTTTGGAAACAGTACTGGTTGTCATCTGAGCTGTTGTTTTTCTCTGACCACGATAACAGGGGATTTGATGTGATATTAAACAGCCAAGGTCCCCTGAGGCCGAACAACCCCCGATCCTTGAAATGTAATGCTCCGCCAAGAGAAATAGCGATGCCTCATGGACAACACTGAGAGCTTTGTTTAGAGTGTAACTCACTGTTGACATTCCAGCATTTGGTTCCAGCCAGATTGAGTTTCAGAGGTTTGTGCGTCCTTCAGTAGAGTTGTTTGTAGTAGACCGATGCACGGCCAGCCTGTGCCTGGCTTTTGTTCTAGAAGACAGAGGGGTTGTGTCACCTCTGGCTGGAAGATTTGGAAGTGTTGGAGCCTGGCTTGAGCATCTGCGTCACGAGTGTTGTGACAGGGCTGGAGGTGGGGGGGGCCTGGGCGGGGGGGCGATGGGGCTCTCTGAGGCTGATGATGATGATGCACAGGGCAGCTTTCTGAATGATGTCACTGGGCTGTGCTCTAGAGTGTTGTTCCTCAAACACATGCCCTTTCATATTTGGCAGATCTGTTTTTTTTTTCTGGAGATCTTTAGTCCTCCATAAGCAAAAACTGTCATGATCATCCAGTTATACAGTCTGTTTTTTTCCCTCACACACACACAATTTATTTATTATTAATTTATTTTAGGAGCGAAAAACAATAATTTGACTCTCTTACACTAGTATAACGACATGTAATAAAGGCTCTCTTGAATCTTGAATTGGTGGAAGCAGTTATGTGCCACTGTGGGTGAATACTAGGCCATAGATTCCCCACATTAATTAACCACCAAGTAACTCTACTCAGGCGTGGAAAGATGTATGGACAGCCGCTGGTGATGACCCCAGGAAGCTGATGAGAGGGCAGCAGAAGGGTGAGAGAGAGAGAGGGAAAGAGAGACAGAGAGAAATAGAGAGAGAGAGAGAGAGAGAGAGAGAGACTAATGGAATGAGTCTCTTGAGTGTTTGTCCTGAGCTGTTGTGTGTTCCCCCTGTAGCTGACGCTGAAGAGCTCGAGGATGCCCATGCAGGTGGACGGCGAGCCGTGGGCCCAGGGCCCGTGCACCATCACCATCACGCACAAGACCCAGGCGCTCATGCTGTACCACAGCGCCGAGCAGACCGACGACGACGACGACTCCAGCGCCTCGGACGGCGAGGGAGGGCCTCCCGTGCCGGCGTCGCCCACCTGTGACAATACGTCCGGAGACAACGAGGTGTTTGTGTGAAGCTCCACGCAGGGTCTCCGTCTTAAGGCACCCCAGGCCCCAAGCCCCCATACCTGTGCAGAGCACACCTCCACTCACCCCCACACCCCCACCTCAGAGGCCCCCAGCCTTGCCTGCAGCCCATCGACTCCCCAGGCTGCATGCTCATACATATCCACCCATTTGTAGTTCGTCTTTGCTGTGTGTCTCACGTGCAGCTGGGGTGGGCAGTGAAGACGAAAACTACAACTCCCAGTGCCATAAATGTTCCCGCTCTGGGGCAGCTTTCCTCATCACCACCTTAGGCCCCGTGCCCCCCGACTTCCTCACAGTCATGGAGAAAGAGTGAAGTGCTGCCCCCAGGTGGAGGAGGAAGAGAAGACCAAGTGAATTGTGCGGTGAAGGAGAAGCCGTTAACTGAATGTTTGCGTCGCTGCCTTGTGTCATAGGCTCATTTGGTTGCCTAAGAAAGTGCTGTTGTGAGAAAGATAAGGTAATGCGTGTCCTCTAAGTCTTCATTTTTAAAATAGTCTTACAACCTCAGTTCATCTTTCTTTGTGATTGTTTTCCTGCTGACCATGTTCCTTCTGGTGTCTTTTAGTTTTGTTTTTTAGTGATGTTTCTGAGAATCTCTGTTCCTTCAAAAGCTGCACTGGATATCTTATATGTACACACTTTTGTTGTTGTTATTGTTACTGTTGTTGTGTTCTACTCTCCTTTTTTATTTATTTACACTCAGGCAATAGGTTTATCATACATTCCTAATGCAAGATACCCACTTCACAACTTGCTTGCTTTTAACACGTAGACTCCTAATAGAGCATGTCCAAGTAAGGTTTAGCCAGTGGAGGCTTTGAGACGACTAGGGTCGCTATTTTGTTGACCATGGTGTTGTTTACTTGGTCCCAGAGTGGATGTGTTCTATCTTGTTTACACATTTAGTAGAGATTGCACTGAGCAGCACCTACTCTATGGATCAGAAGACAATAGTTTACATTGTGGCATAATGTGTGAACAGAACTGTCATATATCAATAAGGTTAGTTATTGCTGGATTATTTGCTATTGTTATGAATATCAGCCATGTTTTTTTTTATTTTTTTACCACATCTGATTCCCTTCATTTGTGGACCACAAGGTGGTAGCATTGGGTTATATTTCAGTTTAACCATGTGGCTAATGGAATCGATAAAGGTTTTGGGATCTAGTTAATGATTACATTTATTTAAGAAGGTTCTAAATGTTGTGAATATCATCTAAGTCTGTACACTGAAAGGATCATAACTTCCGACTGAGTTTTGTTCAGGCAAGGCTGCTGTTTAGTGTTAGTCCTAGGAGATATTTTTGATGGCCGTCATTTGCCAAAGTGTTGGGTATTTCTAGAGTTTCTGAGTTGAAGGGTCACCGATTCTGTTTGACTTCAAACCTTTCAAGCAGGCTTGGCATGAGCTATGACCAAATCTACTGATGGGGCGAGCTGCAATCACATCACATTTGACTTCTAAATCAGACATTACACACGACGTGGCTTTGTCTCAATGTAATTATCACTTGTGTTGTTAAACTCATGAATGAGACTTGGAGTGGCAATCAGACAGCATATCTTGAAACCCTTGTGAACTGAACTGGCCTTGCCATAGTGTAGTGTTCTGTTGAAGCCATAAGCCTGTGTCACTCTACTGTGTCCAGCTGTCGTGCTGTCGCTGCTTGTAGGCACACAGCTTCCGCTGCTCCTGCTGCTCCTCTTGTGTACCACTACTCTGAATGTGGCAAGAACAGGCCACACGCACAGCTATTAGATTACAGTGGATTTAAATATGGTCTAAACATTGTATTGAGAGTGTTATTTATTCAACCAGACTAATGTCAGTTCATCAAAATCAAATGTTTGCCATTTGGTCAATGTTGTTTGTCTTGTCTATGTTATCTGGGGTCAATACTCACAGGGTTTTTAACATTAAGATGAAATAAATCTATCAGACAGGTTTCAGTTACACCTTTTATAACATAACACATGCAAGAAGTATTTATTACTAGGAGTTATGGAGAAGCAACCTGACTGACAATTGCACGATAAAACCAACAAAAACAATGAACATAAAACGGTATTGCTATACTTCAGCTGTTTCTAGCTGATCTGTAAGCAATGTTATTTCTCGGCTCAATTAGAATGTACTACATTAATAATCAACCTTCAAATCAAACAGGTGAGGGGTCAGTGGTAGGGCACTGTTGCAAGAACAGGTGTAGGTCTTAGTATTTATTCAAGTGTGGACTTGACAGGTATGGTGGTTTCAACAGTAAATTACATTTTGGTAAATTTAAGATGAATGTAAGAATTGATGTACATTTTGGAAAGTCAATAAATATTTTCATATATACCCAGTCATGTGTCTGTGTTTCGTTTAGCTGCATCATGATCAATGGAAATACACACAAAAAACACAAGTCATAAATATATCAGCCACTGTGGAGCAGTCATGTGAACAGATGGACCTTGCACCTGATGTAACTGCCACTCAAGACAAACAAATGTGAGGTTAAATGAATAACGATGCCCCTACTGACGGGCACTACACATTGGTGGTGGTTAGTGAGGTCCCTCCTCCACTGTAAAGCGCTTTGGGTATCTTGAAAAGCGCTACAGAAATGTAAGTAGAAGTAGGAGTCACGGAACTATTTATCTTGATTATTTTTAGTGCATTTGAACATGGTTAAAGTTATCACAACAAATCACTTATTAGTATTACAGTCTCACAAGGAAGTGAGTGAGAGTAGGCATAAAAGTAGCCATAACTCAACAACACCTGATACACAGTATTTTCTACTATAGGCAAGGCTACATCATGCATTCACTTATTTCATACATTTTCCTAAAGTTTTTTTGAAATGCTGAAGCAGAGTTACAATCACAGAAGATTGAGAAGCATGAAAATGGTACAGATCAGTACAGACACGAACATGAAATGTAAATGTTTGATGGTACTAAGAGTGCAAGCGGACTGCATCAGCTGCATTGTGATGTGGTAGCTCATTTGAATCTGTAGAGGTTGCGGGAAGCTGTTTTACACCATTAACATTTTTTTATCTAGAAAAGCGACATTTAAATCGTACAATAACGCTAGTACTGGTGTGCTCCTGTGTGGTTGGCGTCTGATGTTGTCGGTCACTTCCCATGGCGAGAAGTACTAGCATGAGCACTAGCTGGCCGAGAGGGCCCACAAGGCTTGCTGGATGGCTTTCCGTCTGAGGCTGCTTTGTGTGGCTTCTGTCCATGATCTAGGCACAGTGAGGGGAAGCACACCCATTAGGTAAAGTTCTTCTCTTGTACAGCCCTAAGCTGTCTAATCACCTCCTTCTGTCAAAACAATACACCACCTGGAAGACAAATAACTACAGCAAATTACATCCTTGAGCCTTGACTATGCGTCATTACAGAGGCAACAAGGCAAGCCTAGGCCATTAGACTACAGGATGGGAATAGCATCCAGAAAACATCTCCTTTTGTTGCCCAGAGGCTTTGTTTACAAAATGAGTAAATGTAATGTACTGTAATGTAAAAACCCATTTGTGGCCAAACAGCTCTCAACACAGAGTTCCAGACCTTTGCCATGATAGTGTGGTGGTCCTGATTCTGAAAAATCAATAAATAAATAAAATAAGAGGCACAGCATGTGTAATGTGTGACAAGACATGAAATGCAAAAGAATATATCATTACAACGTGCAATATGCCGAGGTCTTACTTTCTGCCTTCTTTCCATGCTCTTTGCTGGTGTCCGGCTTCTTGGCTAAAATAATACAAGAAACCATCAAACTTTAGGAAACTACCTCATATACTTCAACATTCCAATTACATTGCAATCATTCATTCCAGTGAACTGCTCACTAATCCATCACATTACGTCATATTACATCTGTGCTGATTTATTAAGTCACATAACCATCACTGCATGCAGTAAGGTTTGATTTACTAAAACTAATTGACTAATTTAAGGATTGGATTTATTCTTGTTATGGCTACAGTTGTTTTTATGGCTTCTTCTTATCCGCTATGACTATTACATTATATAACAGATGAGAGTGATCAGAACATGTGTCCAATGCCAGTTATTTAACTGGTCAGAAAAGTCGAAAAGTCAAAAAGCTTTCAACGCCGATTTTCAGACCTACCTTTATCATGATGCTTATCTGATTCTGAAAAATACGCAAAATACAAAAGCCATTTAAACAATGCTATGCCTTGAAATGCTGAAGTGCAGAAGTTAGAAACAATTCTAGACAGAATCTAATCAAAGAAATTACGTGTATGTCTTACTTTGGTCTTTTGGTCCTTTAGGTTTGTGGTCTGGCTTCTTGTCTGAAACAGTAAGCATCAAATTGACTTTTCTACTTATGCCACTATCGCCACATCTGCGTTATGTAAATTTTCTAACATTCACGTTTTGATTGCTTCCACCCACATTGACTCATTCATTCATTTACCAAGATCCGAGCCACATAAACTGATATACAAGCGCAACACGGCTAGACAAGTGATATGGGTGTGCACAGGTATTACAGGTGTGCAAATCACAACAGGTAATCCACCCAAGCAGTGGTCTGGAGGATTCCAATATTGTATCTGTAGCTATGTCTATTCAGAGATACTGTCTCCATCTTCTCTAGCTCCCCTGACAGTCGTTTCGTGACCACACGTTGAACTGAACGGCTGGTGGCTTTGTGTTGATGACATACGTGGATGTGCTGGAGTTGTTTTCTGTCCTTCTGTCTGGAAGGAGGTCTTGACCTGTGTCATTTTACTGGTCATAAAAGTCGAAAAGTCAAAAAGCTTTCAACGCCGATTTTCAGACTTACCTTTATCATGATGCTTATCTGATTCTGAAAAATACGCAAAATACAAAAAAAAACAATGCTATGCCTTGAAATGCTGAAGTGCAGAAGTTAGAAACAATTCTAGTCTGAATCTAATCAAAGAAAATACATGTATGTCTTACTTTGGTCTTTTGGTCCTTTAGGTTTGTGGTCTGGCTTCTTGTCTGAAACAGTAAGCATCAAATTGACTTTTCTACTTATGCCACTATCGCCACATCTGCGTTATGTGAATTTACTGACATATTTCACGTTTTGATTGCTTCCAGACACATCAACTCATTCATTAATTTACCAAGATCCGAGCCACATAAACTGATATACAAGCGCAACACGACCAGACAAGTGATATGGGTGTGCACAGGTGTGCAAATCACAACAGGAAATCCACCCAAGTCTGAAGGGTTCTAATACTGTATCTGTAGCTACGTCTATTCAGAGATACAGTATCCATCTTCTCTAACTCCCCTGACAGTCGTTTCATGACCACACATTGAACTGAACGGCTGGTGGCTTTGTGTTGATGACGTACGTGGATGTGCTGGAGTCTTCTTCTGTCCTCCTGGTCTGGAAGGAGGTCCTGGTCGGTGAGCAGGCTGATAGTGCATCACATGCACCACCTGAGGGGGAGGTGAGTAGAAACACGGACCAGGAGGGCTGCTAAAACCAGATGCATGACCTAAGGAGGAGAATAAGGAGCCCACTAAGGATTGAGACATAGGACCTTAGATTTTATTAGTCAATAACTTGCATCAGCTTCGAATATCACCATATGTTGCATTGGTTGCTGTTTCAGCTGCTGGACATCAATGAGATTGTATGTAATGATATACAGTGTATATATACACAATGATATCCAGTACAAACAGTGTGTACGTATAATCCTTTTTAAGTTAAGTTTTTTTAAAGAATGAGTAAAAGACACAGAGAGAGAGAAAGAGAGAGAGAGAGAGTGCTCACCTCTGTCACTGGGGCCCTGCGGTGCTGGAGTGGCCATTTCTCGAACCTCTGCCTCAGCGCCATCTGAGCAGGCTGGGAGGAAGAGGGCAAGTCAACTTGGGCAACACTTAAGCTAAAGCCGATGTCTAATATGGGTCTTAGGGTTACTTAGTTCAGTAGAAGTTGTAGATCATCAAGAAGTAGTAGAGGAGAGGAAGAGAGAGAGAAAAAGACAAAGAGAGAGCTCACTCTCATCTAAGGCCTCCTCCGTGTCACTGTCATCTGAGGAGGCTGAGGGAAACAGTAAAAAAAAAGTGAGTGAGTAGAAAGCTTATTAGATGCAACCATTACTAGATTTGAGCTGTTATGTCAGCAACACTTTCCTAACTATATTGTTTTCTAGACTACTGTAAATATGAGAGAAAGGATGTATTTCACCTTCATCAAGACCCCTCTCGAAATCTGCAAAACATGCAGAATATGTTGTTAACTGTCAGTAGTAGAGTATGATACTGATAATAAACAAATTCTTGCTTATGTGTAAACACACACACAAACACACACCTGCAAGAAGCGAGATGCGGTTCTCTGCTGGTAGACTAAGGATTTTGTCTAGTAACTCTTTGACAGACACAGCAGACGACTGATAGGCTGTCACAGTCTGGGAGTCTGGGTTCATGCGTGGGCAGTAAGGGTCATATTTGGCATTGGAGGGCAGCTGTACTGAAGCCTGTGAGAAACAAACATGAGATGCCATTACAAAGCACTTTCTACAAATAATGTCTCGGAGGGGAAAGAGCATAAGAATAAATGTGTCCCTTTTGAAAACCAGCCTATTACCAGTAGTATCTACAAAGTGCAGAGTTTCATTAGCCTGGTTCTCACACATACTGATCTGCTATGCAACTCAGTCTGGCCAGGAGGGCTACTTCCACTTTCTCCCGTTTGCCTGAGATAGGGAACCAATCGAATACTGACTTTTACTCCAACACAATGGAGGCGGGCTTAACACGTTTTTGTCTAAAATTGTAATGCTTCCCATTACAATGCCCCTCTTTTCTTTTCAGTCATTGGTCTGTTTAGTTGTAGGAATATCCAATGCCGGCACAGGCATTTTGATCTGTCTGTTAATCCCGCCTCTTGGAAGCCAGACTGCGATGCATGCCAGATCAGTGTGTGTGAGAACCAGAGTTTTATGATTACATTCTAGAGTTTTCTGATAGATAAAATGTCAGTAATTTCTCCCAGACTGCTTCAATACATCTCCATACCTGCAGGAAGGCCAGTGAATCTGCTCTTGACAGAAGGCTGTTGAGGTTTGCTTTAGCTGCAGTCATCTTGTCCACATTCTGACCAAACATCTTGGAAAGAGATTGGAGTCTGGACTGTCCACTCTCCAAATCTTTATCCACAGCTCGCAAGGCATCCTGCTCATCCCTGTCGATCAGATCCCTCATGAGCTGATACTCGGAGCTCACTTGCTTCTTATTGGCATCTGCAACATCCTACACAAACCGTTTTAAAAGAAATTTCTGGCAACTGGAATTTTTTAAACTTCGAACATGCTTTAGTATGTGATTAATACACACTTACCTGCAGCTGAAACTCCTGCTGCCTAATTTGGGCCAGAACAATGTTGTTCTTGTCAATCTTTCTGTCAAGTAAACTCAACATACCCCTTATCTCAGACTAGGAAAGAGGAAAAACAACTCTGAGCATTTAATTCTTCACATAAGCACACTCTAATTTAGCTGGTTATTGGTGGTGCAGCCCTTAAGCCTTGCACTATCAGAGCACCAGTTTTGCATTGATTTCCTGGAATAGCACAATTAGAAAGGCCAGCTCTGTTTTAAGTCTGGCCCCAACAGTTTGGCCTCTTTCCCAGAATTTGAGGATACCATTTGCCAACACATGAAATCAAAGGGAATCCATAACATTTAAAGCAAAGAGCTGATCAGTAGCCTTATTCTGGTTCCCTACAAATCAAAACAAATAAAGGACAGGATTTAAATTCACATTAAGTAACAGACCTCTTTCTTCTCTCGTCTCTCCTGTGGACTGGTGTAGTCGCAACCTTTATGCATCTGCTGAAGACAGGTGCTGCAAATAGTGCATTCATGTTTCAGGCAGAAGAACTCCATGATCTTGCCATGATCGTTGCAAATCCGTTCCTGAAGATCTCCCACAGGTTCGATCAACTGGTGCGCACGGAAAGTTGGATTTTCCTGATGCGGTTTCACGTGTTCTTCACAGAACGAGGCCATACATGTAAGACAGGTTTTGAATGCTTTAACTTCCATACAGGTATCGCATTTGATGACAGCTGCTTCCTGCTTATCTGGAACATCCTTGGAATGGTCAGACTCCGATGCTGACTTAGTTTTGATGGCCTCAACCACAGCACTTAAGACAGTGTTTTTCTTCAGCTCGGGCTTGCTCGAATACTGGTGCCTACATTGAGGACAGGACAGAAGGATATTTTCATTCCAGGAGTCATCCAAGCATCCTTGACAAAAGTTATGACCACAGGGTAGTGTCACAGGGTTTTCGAAAGCATTCAGGCAGATGCTGCACGTGAGCTCGTCCTCCAGGCTGAGTAGTGACAGCATATCTTCAGCCATGTTTGTGCGCAGTTTCAAATGCGTCTGCAAGGGGAGGACAGAAACGAAACTTAATACAATTAAGAACGCTATGCTTAGGACGGACCTAGACAGCAATACTGAACACAACTGAAGATAATTATATTAAACTAACTAAATATACAAATGCATATATTGTGCTAACCTCTCTGCTGAGTAGCCATTCCAAAGCCGACGCACACGCACGCCATAACATAGGCAAAATGATGGTTAAGAAATTGATTTGTGTTTAAAAATCCTTGGCTATTAGCCTGTACATGACACATGTTTTCTGAACTTACCTGGTCAAATTTAACTAGCGGTTTAAAAAACTCGTTTTACTGGATGAAGGGAGTGGAGGTGAACTCGCATGGAGTCAGCTGAACAAATAAATGTAGAAATGGGTTCCTGTTTTTTTGTGATAGTGAGTAGACAGAGGGAAATCTTATCATCGCTCTGAACGACTGCAACCCCGCCCACTACATGTTGAGACATGGTAAAAGTCTGCAATATGTAATGTTTACACTTTTATTTTGTTATTGAGAGGGTGTCTCCATGGCTTCATTGCACCCAACATCAAAACACTCTTGTCACATTTTAATTATTCCATTATTTTGATAGCATCAAAACATAACCGGACCTAATCACACCCAGACTCATTAGAGCCTGTACTGGACTGTATATTGTTGTGCTTGACAGCGGTGCAGGAGGTATGCTTGCGACGGTCGCCTTGGGACAACACATGCAAGGGGCATAAGACATCAGACAAGGGCTATGGGACTGCTCTTTGCTCTTCTAGATATCATATGGTTTTCAAACCTCCTGTTTTTCATTGACAAAGTAGGAATTTTAGAGCCTATACATCCGTCATGACGCCCTCATAATGCCAGTGTCACATCTGCAGCACAGCCCAAGGCACAAGGTGTTCGTCAGGCTTGGCTTACAGACGAGATGGCAAACATGTCAATGCATTGAGTTGTTCTCAAAGCCCCACGGCAGCTTCAAAGAGGTAATGCTGAAGTGTGATGCAGGGAAGTATAGGTGCTTTGGACATTGGCCCTCGCACAACACATGCAAAAATTCTGTGGGAGTGGTGTTACTGTTCTGAAAATTATATTGCATTCATACTTCCTTAAGTCTATACACTCTTCATGATGAATACCCTAATAAACCCACAGTGTACACCTGTGCAGCACTTCCTGTCAGGCTTGGTTTATAGACAAGATAACATGTCGCGCCTCGCAGACAAACACCCAAGCGCAATATGCCTCCCATCTTTGGATTATTCCAGTAGCTCCTGAGAGGTAAAGGCTAAAACAGGCAGACATCATTTTACACAGTTAATGACTTAATTTGTGCCAATTAGTCTGTATATTACACACTTTCGTATTGGTTATATGACATAAACCAAACAATGAGATGTGGAGACCAGGCCATATGCTGCTAAATTTAAAAAGAAACTTCACACATGTAATTGCATCAGACAAATAGGTTTTAATGCAAGATTGTAACTTTATTAAGTACAACAAAGAAACTTCAAAAGAGGAAGTTAAATTTCGGCATACACAGTCAACATACAAACCAACGTGACCATTTCTCAATGATTCGTTGATACAGAACTGTAGCATATTTGTAAGTGAAGACTAAACTTTAAGACATCTGATTCTGAACACAGAATCTACCTAAATGGGTCTGTCCCTAAAATCAAACAAACCTAGGAGCCAGAGGTAATTACACCATTACTGCAAATAAAGACAGGTTTAGGTATGTATATTGGAGAGACGTTTTTAACTACACATGGATTAAACAGATATCAAAGGTGTACATGGTGCACATAAGCCACACACACACATACATTGGTCATCTGACCGATACCTACAGTATACAAGCGTACTTCACACAGCAGGCTGTAGTCACACCAGAATTGTCTCCAGCACAAATCTGCGGCTGTCAACACCCACTTTGGGTCACGTGTGGCTTGCTGTGTGGATAGGGCCTTACTGACTACTACCACTAGAAGCTAACGCATGGTTATACTGTAGACACAGACACAAATTACATGTTGGAGAACCTGAAGTGAACAGGTACAGGGTCAGCTGTGAGACTGACCACGCTACGCAGAGCACCAAAACCTTCGTTGCACTGTAGGCATCAGACACACCCTCTCTGCTACTTTAGATCTGTATGTGAAAGGTCAGTACATCCATGTGAGAAGTTGGTCTTTCTTACATGAACAGGCACACTCAAGCCATTCTGCGACGTGTTAACGCATTCTGCATTAAAGCAGAACGCTACTGTACATTTTATGAATGAGTATTTTTATTGTCACGGTATAATGAAAGATCTCCTCTTTATCACAACATGAGACTTAACATGCTTTTAAAACAGGAAAACAAAACAGTCAAACTGTTCTGATTGGGCATACAACTTTATTTGTATGCTTTATCTCAGTTGCGCAGGAACCCTATTTCGCCAAAGAGGAGGCGGTAGCAAAGAGGAGTTGATCCTGTGATCAGGAAACCATCCTCCCTACATGGCCTTCCTCCCCAGGGAGCAGGCCAATCAGATCAGTCAAAGCCACCCGCAGGAGCAGCAGCATTCCAGGAATAACTGCTCACTGTTCCTGGCAGCCAACTCACTCTGCTGTGTTATTTATCAGAGTACAGTAACACTGGCTGGAGTCTTACCACAGAACAAAACACATTGTGCTCGCTCACTTTAGACAGCAAGGGAACGGATGGCAAGTTTAAATTGGCTGATCTGTATAGACAGGCGTGCTATTCATGGAGAAGAGAGGATGACTGGGTCTGGTTCCCTTGGCAGAAGTCACAGAGTTATGGGATGTGATCTGCATGATGGCAGTGGCTGTCCTAAAGGAAACGTATCAGCCACTGTGGAGCAGGGTCACATGAGCAAATGGACCTTGTGCCTAGTGTGACTGGCCCTCAGAGCAAAGACAAATGTCAAATTGATATACTTTTGTGCCCTGGATATTTCACTCTGCCTTTGTCCAGCTATGGGTGAAATAATGAGCAATCTCCACCTCCCACACACTCAGCTGAACAACAACAGAAGGTCCAGTCACTACCAAAACAAAAAACACCAACAACAAACACCGTGGGCCCATCTTTCTGCCCATAGCACATCTGTGCCCCCACCATGTTTGTACTATTACCACAACTGACCAAGGCCGCGTTTCTCAGAAGTCCTCTAATGCCTTCACTGACTCAGATGGAGTCAACCTTAGGCCACAAAAAACAACAATTTTTTGGGAAACACAACCAAGGTGGACAAAGGAGACTGGCGAAATCCATCACTTTTGGATGCAGTCTGGATGTTTGCCACTGGAGCTCTGCACTCAAGTGCCCATAGTAATATGCTAAAGGGACCAATAGCTAGAGTTTTTCAGCACAGCTGCCTGAAAGACACAGTAAGATTTCACCACGTTCTCTGTGTGCTAATCTTGTAGCTATTGTCAATGATCAAATGTTCCCTTGCATTAAGTGCAGAATTAGCAGTCGGGAATATTCTTAAGTTAACATTGTTGACTGTTTATAACAGACAACTGTCAATGTTGATCAGTTACACAGACATTAAATAGAC
>JAVQKI010102900.1:0-12497 GCA_036025975.1 Nematalosa erebi
AAATACACACCTCCACTCTCTCCACACAAACATAAACTCGATCCAGCACTCACACACAAACACACACACACACACACACACACACACACACACACACACACACACACACACACACACACACTCCAGCTGATGCTGATTCTGCCTGATTAACTCTTGTTGACCCTTTTTTATCCATCCAGCTGCTCTTGCCATCTTTTCTTTCTTTTTCTTTTTTTTTTTTAAGCATCTCTCTGTGCCTTTTTTTTTCTTTTTCATTGGCTGCATTATGTTCTGTAAATGAAGCAGGGCTTGTGTAATGCGCCAGGTTTCATGGCCGCCATGGCTGGCACAGCTGCTCATGCTAGAATCTTCTGCTCGCATAAGCAAAGAGTAACGAGCGCCCTCAATTTACAGCTCTCTGGGCGCACTCAATTACCCAGGCTGCCCTCCACAATCGATAGGCCACTCGCGACACTCCTCTCCACTCCTCTTCTCTCAGGGATTTCAGACACTGGGGGGACTTCCCCAGGTGACTGCTCCTATCTTCGAGAGTAGACCTGATGTTGATTTTTTTTTTTGAGTTTTCCTCTTCTTTTTTTTTCTTTTCTTTTTTTTACATTTTTTTTTTAAATTTGGATTTGATTTGTCGCCGTCTGCTTCTCTGGGTCTCCCACATGGGGCTGGAGCTGAGTTTGTGTTGAGCGTCAGCCCTTTAAAAAGTTGGATCGGCACGGCATGACTCTCTCTCCCTCTCTCTATCTATCTTTCTTTTTACTCTCTCTCTCACTCTTTTTCTCTCTCTCTCTCTCTCTCTCTCTCTCTCTCTCTCTCTCTCTCTCTCTCTCTCTCTCTCTCTCTCTGCCACCACTGTGGCGGCCCCACATTGCTTCAGAGACATCAAAACAATTTTGTTTGCTTTAGTTGGTATTCTCCATGGCATAACGGGAGGTAATGAAATGTGATCATTATATAAGTCCCATTTGCTTCCTCCCCCCTGAATCCATCGGAGAGACAATTTTGTGAGTTGACACAGATTACCAACTTTCTGCTCGGCTCTGTGTGGCGGAATTATCTCACAGTTTTGTAATATTGAGTCAAGTGTGTGTGTGTGTGTGTGTGTGTGTGTGTGTATTTGCCTCAGCCCTTTTTAAAAGAGGGCTGCAGCTGCATGACAGAATTTTTTTTTTTACTGAGGATTTTTTCCTCCTCTCGTTAGTGTGTGTGTGTGTGTGTGTGTGCGTGTGTGTTTGTGTATGCATATCAATAATAAAAAGAGTTAGTTATTTATTGTCCTTTTTGGGATAAATGTTAACTAAATGCTTAAAATCTAGAAAAAAATACTATGTGGGTACAAAATTACTAGATGGGTACACAAATAATACAGTAGAGAGAAAAAATGATCCTAAATTTGTACATTACATCTCTGAATGTGTGACTGTTGAGTTTGACTTAACAAATTTCTGTGTGTATCCAGTATCACATATGTTTTAAAAGCCTCTATGGCCTGGCTGTGACAATAGAGGCACCATTACCCTGAGTGATTTGTGAGCAAGATAAGTGAGGCGGCTCTTCAGACAAGTGGCGCATTGTCAGCCAAAGCCAAGCCGTCATTCATCAGATGGAGAGAGAGTCGGGTCCTTAATTGATTTCCGTGTGATTACATGCCAGTGTCTGCCATGCCGCTGCTGTGGCCGAGCCTGTCGAGGTGATGATTGTTGTGGTTGACTCTTTGTTGACTGTCAACATTAAGTCCTCATCATCGTGATACGGTGACTGTCAAGAACGAGACTCGATGCGACTCTCGACTGCGTCCGATTTAGAGTAATCACTGATGGTGGGCACAACAAGCAAACTGATTTAGGAGGCCCTCTTGTGTATATTGTGAGTGCGAGTTTGCCAAGATAAGACTTCAATATTTTGACTAGGCTGCCAGCCTGCAAGAACTCCATGTCACTGCGCCTGAGCTCTCAGAGGACATTTAAAAGGAGACGGCGCAGCCACCCCAAATTAATGCTGCCGCGCTTGCCTGCGCTTGCTTACCCTTCTCGCTCGCTCGCCGCCTCGTTCGCTCGCTTTCTCGCTAGCAATCTCTCGCCTCCTCGGCCTCCACCAAGGCTAATGTGCAGCGCCCCGCTGTCCGAGCATATCACATCCGTTTGGGGAGAGTTAACAAGGAGGCCCAGATGAGTGTCAAAGCACAGCGCTCGTCAAGTGCCGTCGCGGGGGCCGCACACCAGCGCCAGAGGGAAGGCAAGTCCTCGGCCTCGACCTCTTCTTATTACACGGCCACCTTCCTCACGTGGCGGTGTCAACAGTCTTGAGGCGCATAAACGCCTGTGGTTTTAATGTTACTCATCGACTCATGGATGTAACACCCACCTGTTTTTTCTTCTCCGGGTGGGATATCTGCAGGCCTGATTTTTCTGCAGAGCATGCACTTAGCTTAAATATATGTTGATGTGTAATATATGTATATACAAATTATAACATTTTTAAATTAGTGATATACAGAGTTTGTTTGTTTGAAAGCCCTCATTTATCACAGTGTATGTTTTCATTTGTGACCTCGTTTTCCCATGTCACATACAAGCCCTGTGCAGCAAGTGAGCAGCCTTTTAGTTTGACTGGCTCACAAAAGCCTGATTCAGCTGAATGAATGTTGGTCTCTTGGACATGAGTGTAAATGACTGCTGGGAAGTTTGTAACTCTGGATCTATAGAGGGGGCCCCCTTGACCCCCCTGCTGACCTAGAAATTCAATTGAGTTGGCACACTGATGCCGAAAATGCAGTGACAACATTTGCGCACCTAATTAAGGAGAGAATGTTGTAAGACAAAGGAAAGGGTTGTGTCAAGAAACGGAATTCAAAACAAGATGTCAAACGTGATGAGTAAGTGGCTCTAATAAGTGACTTCCCTTGTTCCTCTTTCTATTGACACTAAGTGCTTTTTACGACAGCAGAGAAATCTGCCCTCACAACCCAACTTCGGAACCTCACAGTTCCTACAGAGTTAGGAACATTGAAACACATCGAAAACTGTGGGTTCAGCCATCTGCGTATTATGAGATAGACTTGTTAAAATGAATGCTTCTTTTTTTTTTTTTTTTATTTCTCCTACTTGTTCACTGGACCATTCTAACTAGCTCCGCAGTTGTCTGGGAAGCTCAGTGTTTAGTTTGAAAGTCCCCTTCAAGGGGTAATACAGTCCAGGGCACCTCCCATTGTTACCAGTGCATTTATTGCGCAACACATCTGTAATGTGGTTGTTTTTATGTCTGCGTGAGTGTGTGTATATTTGTGTCTTCAAGCCACCACATTTCAAGAATGCATTTGAATTTTAAAGTGATGTCCTGCTACTTCAGGGCTTGTTTTCCGGGCTCCATGAACGACTGAACTCAATTTTAGGAAAAAGCTGCTTTGTGCCGTGCAGAGCATGTTGTGAATCATCGGTCGTCAGCTTTGTGCACATTGCCTTTCAGGCACTGTTAACAGGCCTCTTTCCAAGCCAGAGGGGACTTCAGAGCTTGGTGAATGCGCTCTCTCTCCCTCTGCTTCCTTCAATGCACTGGTTGCCTTTTACATGGAATCTCGAGACCTTTTCATGATATGCACTTTGCAAGAACTGTTTTTGTAGATGCGATGTGTGATATTGGTTCAAATCATTGCTTGTAACTAGCTTAGTTTTAGGCAATTACTCTCATGACCCCTGTCATGTTGGGTGGTTGGGTAGGGTTTTTTTTAATGGGGGGGTTCAAAAGCATTTATTGACACACATGCCTGAACACACACACACACACACACACACCCTTGGCCACATATACAGAATTTGCAGAAATAAAATATGAAGCCAGTGTTGATTTAAAAAAAAGTCCCTAAATGCTACCCTAGGCTTCAATAAGTGAAGCAGCATCAACCCCAGACTAATACGTCTGTTCTGCTCCAGGTTGTCACCACGCTGGTAAAATACCTCTTTGCACTCTAGGTCAATTTGGTGGCTTGCTGTGCCGGCAGTATTTTTATAGCCTATTGATTTTGGAAGACCTTAACCAGAGAATGTCAGGGATTGCAACAGCAGACTGACAGCCCAAATTTGAACACGGGAGAGAAAGCATCTCAATCTTTGATAATGAACATATGAAGGACATCATTCACTGATGCAGTCATTAGTACTGATATTTCTTGACAGTTAAAATTTTAGATTGTAAAAAAATAAATGCATTGATGCGCTAAATTTTTTTGGAGTGGATTTTTATATATAAAGAAGAAACGTCATGACATAGAAAATATTGCTGCATTAGACCATCATCTTTCACTGTCTATTGTCGTGCCACCAACAATAGCTAAATCAAACCCTCCTAAAAGCTACAAACACTGTACTAGATTGCACTGACTTCAAAGGCAGTAATCTGACATGAAAACATATAGTTATGTTATGAGTAAGGATGTTGAGTTCAAGTGTACTGTATTGCACTCTTCAGGTTTGATAGAGTGCCTTTGGTAAAAGCCATGGAGGATATTTTTTAGGGCTGTCATCCCAAGGCCCTGGGGTTTCATGAAATCACCCCAGCCCTTACAATGACCTTTCAGTGTTTTACATTGTGATTTTTCACCCTCCTCCATTCCGAGGATACGTTTGGAGAGAGAGAGAGGGGGAAGGTTTAAAAAATTAAATGTAAATTTTGAAGTTAAAAAGCTTTTATAGCTGAGTCTGTTTGATCTGAGCAGGGGGAGATGGCAACATACACTATTCTACATGAAATATTGATGGCTTCTCCTCCCGAAATGATGCAAATTGGCTGTGTTTTCCCCCGCACCGTCGAATCATCTCTGACTCGTTACGTGGTACAACCGGGGCTGCATCAGGGCATGAGGCCCGAGTGTGGCGGTATTAGACTTGCAATTCCCAGGAATTACACAGTGCATGCAAAATGTTTAAAAAGTTTTTTTTCTTCCAATGTGCAATTTTTGTGCACTTACAGTACAAAATAACTGACAATAGGGAAAATAAGTTGCACTGGTTGCCACAGTAGGCTGTTGCAAGGGTAGTTATGGTGGTTGGTTTGCTAGTTATTGGGTAGACATGTTTGTTGTCATGGTAGTTGCCAGGTTGTCATTGTGGTTGCAACAGCACAACATTTTATTAGTGGAATCCTGACAATCAAAGATATTCACAGTCAACATGAATGAGCAAGCATGACTGTGAAAGAAATATCACACACATGTTGCTAGCACGGATGAAATGTGCATTATTTACTTAAGCTCCTGTTTGAATGCATTGTTTGACATGCGTCACAAGTAACGCTAAAAATTTACATGCATAATGTTGATGGTTGCTTAATGAGATGTTTCTGGTATTAAAAGGCTCGTAAACTACTAGCCAGACCAGCGCTGCCTAGTGCTTCTGCTTAATATCACGTCTCGTGACTGAGGAAGTGCCTCTAGGATCGGAGTGAAAAGTAAGAAGAGGGCCACTTGTTTGTTGTAAGCAGACTCTCCAGTCCATACACACACACACACACACACACACACACACACACACACACACACACTCTTTTTAAGACCAGTTGCCTTCCAACTTAGCACTTTTGACTCCCATGACCTGGGACCTGTATTATTGTGAAACTACACACACACAGACACACACACACACACACACACACACACACACACACACACACACACACACTTAAAAGCACACTCAC
The DNA here is from genome assembly GCA_036025975.1 of Nematalosa erebi. Taxonomy (NCBI): domain Eukaryota; kingdom Metazoa; phylum Chordata; class Actinopteri; order Clupeiformes; family Clupeidae; genus Nematalosa; species Nematalosa erebi. The sequence continues at coordinate 5,683 of JAVQKI010102900.1, forward strand.
ACCAAGACCCCTCACAGCTGTTGTTTTTTTTATTTTTTTCCTTTGGGAGATGTGACTCAACGTGCCTCTGAGGTCATCGGTGGTCTTCACGGTTCCATCTCGATTAGTGCTGTCATGCCAGCAGTGCAGCAGTGCTTGCTGCTGTTTGTGTTGACTCACATACAATACACACAAACACACACACACACACACACGACGGCCGCTCCGTTCTGCTTTGCACTGCTGCTAATGGAGTTTAGATGACATTCAGAGGGCCGCCGAGCCGCACTCATCTCGATAGAGGAGCAATGGCCCAGATAGAAGCAAACATGCTTTTGGTATGTCTGTGTGTTTGTCTGTGTGTGTGCGCGCGCGTGTGTGTATGTGTGTGTTTGTATGTTTGGCAGCATTAAGGGTACATTGTGATTGTTTGGAAGTGGATTCGGTTTGTCCTCTGGCGTGTAGTTTTCAGCTGGCTGCTCCTCGGCGGTCTTCTTAGATTTATCACCGTACGCGAGGTCTCCTCGTCTTCCACCAGTTATTTTTGCAGAAGGCAGAGGGAATCTGTTTTCTCAAATGAACAGTTACATCCTGCCACCAATTTCTGCTCACGCTGCGAGTGGCAAAGCATGTTTCTCATAATTGATAAACCCAAATTTATCTCCCCTATCCAGAGCAGTGGCCCATCTGGAGCTGCTGTTGACACTCATTTGCTGCTAACAACAGGCACAACATTCATAACCCACTTGTTACGAGCCTCTTGTGATCCAGCAGTATGGCACTTATTTTCTTATTTCTTATTATATTGGGGGAATTAATAAATTATTTTAATTTCAGTTTTAATCTCAAGTCATAATCTGTTCAAATGAAACAGTATGAATATGCTTAGTTTAATATGTTTTAAAATATATATTTAAAACAATATACAAAACTAAGCTTATTCTTTTGTGGGAAAAAAATATTGGTGAAAAGAGGCAGATTAACCAACATACTGTATATTTCTCTTCATGAGATATTTATGACAGTATGCAGGAGGAGTTCATTTAAATAGGAGTGTTTAGTAAGAGTGAACTTCAAACAAACTGATATCCACACACACATACACACACACACATGCAAGCAGCAGATTCGTCCATGAGCTCTATTTGACTTGAAAGTGCCAGAAAGGTCTATGAGGCAGGCAGGCAGGCGAGGCAGACAGCATTGTACATCAGCTCCCTCTTAGCCCTGCCTTGTGACTATCTGCACACCATGGCTGTGTTGTGTGGTAGGCTTCATGCTGTATCTGGAGTGAGCCCAGCGGTGCTGGCTGTATCATCCCACCTCGCCGCCTCCAGGAAACCCCCGTGCCTGCTGTGTTGGACGCGGCCGGCTCCGCGTGCGTGACACGGCCGCTGCTCGTCTCTCCACGGGCCGCTCAGCAAGTGTGGCACGCGCTGTCACAACATGGCACTCTGACACGCGCTCATCGCCACGCTGTGCTCACACAAACCACAGCCACACATGAGATGTGAGTGTGTGTGTGTGTGTGTGTGTAGGTGTGTGTGGGTGTGTTAGAAAAATTCTTCGCGTGTAAACGTGTTAAAAAATGTTTATTAGTGTATGTGAATATCTCTCAGTGTGTGTCTGTGAATGCAGTATGAATATGTTTGATTTTAGTCTGTGATAGAGTGATTAAATGTGAATATGTGTGTATGTGTGTGTGTGTGTGTGTGTGGGTTGATGAATCACCAACACTTCAGCCAGCAGCTCCCTGCGCTCTCCTGGCTGTGACCACACTGGCGTTGCGACCTTGAGAGCACAGCGAGCCCAAACTCACGTGGCCGTGTGGCATCTCAGCCAGCCGGCAGCCTCATGCTCTATGTCTCCTGTCACCTGCGGAGCAGACGCTTGGGTCCCACGCCAGGCCTGTCTTTTTACTCTCGACAACGAGCCGGGCCTCAAGTGTAAGCTTTTCACATGCACATTCCGTTACGTTTAGGTGTAGAACGCTGTTTGATGATTGGTGGCCACATCAAGTATCCCTGTACTGCGAGCAAAGGGCAAAGTTCATGGTTGTGTTTCAATAGTTTGTTTGTGTCCAACACGTGTGGAGAATTAATAGTAGCGGGATTCAGTGGTGGATGCTAGAGGCAGTATTTGTCACGAGCTTTGAGGAGGTGTGTGTGTGTGTGTGTGTGTGTGTGTGTGCGTGCGTGCGTGCGTGTGTGTGTGTGTGTGCATACTTGACAGCGAGACAAAACCTTGAGTAGTTGGAGGATCTGGGGGGGCGTGGGGGCTGGGTGGCTAAAACAAGCCCAGGTGTCTGTGTCCATCTCCCTGATAGATGTGTTCAATAATGGAACGGCACAAGACAGAGAGGTGAAGAGGATCACACACACCTCACACACACATCCTATCTTGAGTGGAATCTGAAGCCACCGGTACACAAACACTTCCACACACATGGACACACACACACACACACACACACACAGACACACACACACACACACACACACACGTACATACACACACCACCACTGCTTGTATAGATTGGTGGCGCGTTACAGGAGATGAGCCGATCAGGTGTCGTCAGGTGTGAAAGAAGGAATGGGGTGCGAAAGCCAAGGCGTTGAATGCATACCTCTGTTCCAGTGTGAAACGCCAGACCTGTTTGCAATGCCAGAACATGATGAACATTCCTCTCCCTCACACACACACATACACACACACACACACACACACACACACACTCCAACCCCCACTAACACTCCAACAGCAGCGTCAACATCTCTCTTTTCTTTTTAGTCGAAACAATCAGTTTGAATGAAACTCTTTTTTTTTTCAGTAGGTCCCCTTGCTGCTAATTTGCTCTTTCACTCTGACTTGTAATTAAGGAATCCATTCAAAAGGCTTCATTGCGGAGCGTTCAGAGCTAGACCATGGGACATTTTTCCCTCTGATTGAATTTGCCTTTCAGAGCCAGCAGTGGCATTCATCTCTGTAAAGCTGTAAGTTACACAAGGCTGGGGAGGAGGATGCTCTCTGTTGATTGCTGCAAAGCCGCAGTGTAGTGACTATTATACACACATCAAGAAAAACAGTTTTATCCCTCCAGATAATTTTAATGACTCATTTTCTCTTTTTAAGAAAATTAAATGCAGAACTTCGATTCTATGCTCATTTGTTTGTAATTGTGAAATTGTTTGCTTAATAATCTATAATAATAATAATAATAATAATAATAATAATAACAGCAACCACAACTGTAGTTCATTCATTCAGTGAACACCATTAACGAATCTCAGATTGCAAAGGCCAAAATTGCCCTGATCCATCTTCCAATTCCCGGCATGTATTTTTGGCCTCAGTTTTTAACCCTGCGCCTTGTGCGCCTAAGCTTAGAGCGTGAGTTATGTAGCCATAGATTTTTATCAGTCCCAAAGTGCTGACCGCTTGGCCTGCGCAGGGCCATTCATTTCAATTACTGGCCTGCTCCTGATTCCCCCCTTCCTCATGTAAACGCAACCAGCTTTTTGAATCTTGCCTGGACGTGTGAGTCTTCGGTGCAGACACAGACAAGCAGCCATGTGCTATATTGTTACACTTGTCAAAGCTAACCCGCTCTCTGTTTTTTTATAGGCTCTGAATGGGCTCTGTATGTATGTAAAGAAAATGCTAGAAGATGTTTTTTCAGCCCTTTAAAAAAAAAAAAAATACAGGCCGCAAAACAGGGAAAACATGATGTTTAGCACTCTTAAAATTCTTCCCTCCCGCTTGCATTACTCAGCAGGTCATCCGCAGGTCAAGTTTATCTTCATCAGAAAGGGCCTTGTTCTTGGGTATAAATATTTAAGCGTCTGACTTGTAGATGTACAGGTAGACTGTAGTTAGATGGGATTGGCTTCTTCTGTAAAACTAGACAGGGCTTTTCATAGAGAAGAGCGTCGCTTCTGTGAAAACAGCAACTCGTCATCAGCTGTGTTTTTTACACACCATGATGTCACATTTTCTGTCCAAAGCCTGTTCTGTCTCACAAGGTTCCTTCGTACTTTTGCACACACACACACACACACTCACACACAAGCGATTTCCTTTTCTTGTCAAGTGTTGACACGTGTCCCCCTGTAAAGCTCCTGTACGTGCTCATGGTTTGTCCTTTGGCAGGCATCTTCACTGCCTTTGCCTTATCATATGCACTCACCAGGACCAAAGCGTGACGATTTTTTTCCCTTTACCCTTTAATTTTTTTTAAACAAGGGTCATTGTCAACTAGGTTGAGGAGTGAAACATAATCTGGATGTCCTCTTCTCCCCTGCAAGTGTGTGTGTTTGTGTGTCTTGTGTGTGTGTGAAAGGATCAATTTCACCTGGCAAGCATTGCGAGGAGAAGTGACAGAATTTATAAGTTTGCACCATAAACAGGCCCGGCGTTGGATAAATATTTATTAAGATGATTTGATTAAGTCCTCTCCGCCGCGCGGCTCGACCCCATCGCTCAGCCACTAGGCCAAATGAGTCGGATGATGGATGACCTCCTACGCCCTCTGACATAAAACAGGCAGTTGGCAGCTCTCCTCACTGCATATCCTTCTCCACCTCCACCTCCACCTTCTCCTCCTCTTCCTCCTTCACTTCCTCATTGTCCTCCTCCTCCTTCTCATCAACATGCTTTCTCCTTCTCTTTCTCCCCCTCTTTTCCTTCCTCCTCCTCTCTCTCCTCCTGCAAGCTCACTCCTCACCTCCACAGATACCCATCACCTCCCACCGTCCGCCCTCACCCCTGCCAGAGAGCACCTGTAAGACCTCCACTTCCTCACTGCAGTCTAAGGCATTTCGCACTAGTGTAAGTGGCTCATTCAGACTCAGGTGATCCAGGGTCAGAGCGTTTTTAAATGCTGGGATGGCAGGGTCAGCGGGTGCATCTGAGGGAAGATGGAGATGAAGAGGCTGGATGGGCTCCTCTGGGGAACACGTTTACCAGAGCGCAGTGCTATCCTCTTGACTGTGCCCAGGCTCGTAAAGCATTTAACCAGCAGGTCAGCACAGATCAATGCGACTGATCAATAGCCAACAGGTTACGAGCTCGTGACTGGGGGTATTGATGACCTGCAGCACTTTGTTAAATATTATAGCGTTATCAATTAGTTTGTAAAAATATAATGTCACGGGAAGAGGTCTAGGCGGTAGTTTGCTTTTGATGTTTCTGGAATTGATTAAGGGAATACAGTTCAAGTGATTTTTATTCAATAGTTGGGTCGGCTGTTTTGACATGTTAAGTTTGCTGGAGGATTGAACACGAGAAGGGATGATGCACTACCCTTTCTTAACACTGAGCTGTCAGCCTTAAAGGTCACTCAGGAGTGGGCGCTTCATTTTATAGCAGTTGTATTTCTGCATTTATGCCACTGTATGTATGTGTGTGTGTGTGTGTGTGTGTGTGTGTGCATACAGTAAGTACGTGTGTGTGACTGTGAGAGAGTGTGTGAGAGAGAGAGAGAGAGAGTGTGTGTGTATGTGAGAGAGAGAGTGAGAGAGAGATAGAGGTAGAGTAAGAGAGACAGAGAGTGTGTGTATGTGTGTGTGTAGTGTATGTATTGAAACTGTAGGAGCAGCTGCCTTTCCAGCTTGTTAATCACCGTGGGCGCCGTGTTTAACTCTTTATCTGTGTTTGTTTTGCTTGCAACACTCTCCCCTCTCTTCATCAGCAAGAAGGGGTGGGGGGGGGGGGGTAGGTAGGGAATGGAGGGATGGAAACAGAATGAAAAAAGATGAGAAGTACATGCAGAAAAAAGCAGTTAGGAAGGGTGAGGGACTGAGTGTGAGAGATAGAGAGAGAGAAAAGAGAGGATAGAGAGATGTACTGTAGAGGGAGAGAGAGAGTGAAAGGAAGAGAGCGATGTTGGCGGAGCACGCTTTCAGAGCGCCAGGGGCGCGCGGTGACCTTAAGGTCAATCTGGCAGCAGGTTCTGAGTTTTGACAGGGGCAGCCAACTGTGGAGAGCGGAGTGTGCCCGTAGGCGCTCCATGTGTCCCGTCAACGCTCGTTAGTCTAATAAACTGCATAGTATCACCCCGGTGTCTTTTATTAACAGGGCGAACCAATGACAAATTTGTTTTGAGCCGGGATGCTGTGACTGCCATCGGAACCTGCCTGTTTGCATCACAGAGTTTGTCCTCCCAGCAACAATGCTAAAAAGCTCACAGTCAAAGCACTGTCACTGTGCATTATGCGTCCCAACCCTACCCCAATTTGGGCCCGGCCGTACAACATGGATTGGCTGAGCCCGCATCTGTTGACATTGACATTAGATAGAGACATTTTTAAACAGGATGTGACCTGGTTTTGGGGGGCTGGGGGTGCAATTGAATTGGGTTTGCATGGACAGCGACAGGATAGACAGAGTGTTGAGTGAGTCAGGACCTTTACGATGGAAGGGGTGCAGGCGATGCTGAGGATGTAAATTAGTGAGGGAAATTTCAGACTGGCTACTCTACGGGTTGACAGACAGCCTTATGTGTAAATTAATAAAGTACAATTTGGAGGCATTTCTTGCCCTTAATCACATAAGACAGTGGAGATATGCCCTGTTGAGAGTGATGGGGAAAGATCTAGAAATGAACCGCCAACCCACAATAAAACCCGTGGCCACATTTGCAGTGTGGTGTGGACGCCTTTGCCAACTGCACCACAGTACCACTAATTTCTGTTCCTTTTTGAGCATGAACAAAAATAAGAACACAGAATTGTTCTGAGATTAAAGATTCATATTCATGTCATACATGAACCACAAGACATTTCAGGGCAACTTTACATCATGCTCTTGGTACTTAAATGACTCAGTGTTAACATCAT
>JAVQKI010102963.1:0-10181 GCA_036025975.1 Nematalosa erebi
AAAAAAAAAAAAAAAGGAAAAAAAAAAACACAGCTGCATCACAAAATGGCTACCTATCAGAATAGACACTGTTGCCAGAGGATACCTGAAACTGTTCTGATGCCATCATTATTACATCATTAACATCATCGCCGTATGGTTTAGATTAGGCATGCCTGCTGATGGATTAAAATGCTGTCTGTTCACAGTGTTGAAAATATCTTGAATTTAACCTTACAACAACAACAAAAATAAATGTAACTGGTATTTACTCTTCAAGTTATCATGTCACGGATGTCTGTAGTTTGCCCAGACACTGTCCTCTCTCCAAAAACAAACAGTAATGAAATAAAAGAGGAAAAAGAAACTAAACCAAAATTGAATACTTAACTAAGCTCAAGCCCATGCAGAGCTTTTTAGTAGTATGCTGACATACTGGTACATATGACTGAAAACATTTGTAAAAATACTATAGTTATGCTTTAATCCCAATTAGTCCTTTTTCAGCACAGAGGAGGGATGGGATCATCAAAGGGATGAGAAAGCCACTGCGGAGGGACTGCACCGCAAAGGGGTATGGGAAGGAATGAGAAGGCAGTGGGCATGTGGCGTGGAGGGAAGGGGCTGGATGGCGCGTTTCTGGGAATGGGCCTGGGGGGCTGGGACACGGGAAGGAAGGTGGCGTTGGGTGACGCTGTTGGATGACCCTCATGCTGGCCTCTACTGGTCTGTTTCATCCAGCAGTGGTGTGGCGTCCCCGGCAATGGACATGGGCGTGCTCTCGATCATGGGGCTGGGCGAGGGGCGCGGCGTCATGCGCGGCGTCTTCTGCTTGCGTTGCTCGGCCTCCTTCTCCTGCCGCCACTGCTCCGCCATTTTGGCCCAGTCCACCGCTGTGGTGTTGCTCTGCTTGGGCTGAGGTGTCTGCTGCTGCGGCTGCTGCTGTGACGACTGCTGCTGCTGCTGCTGCTGATGGTGGTGGTGATGGTGGTGCGACGACCGGCTGTGAGACGAGGACTTAGAGGAATGGTCGCCGTAGGACGACTGCGGCGTGGCGCCCGGGTAGCGCGGTGTTGGCACCGACTGGATCTCGGGCGTAATGAAGCCTGACATGTAGCTGGGCGACGTCATGGGGTAGTTGGGTGTTGCCATGGGCTGCTGCGGAGTGGCGAAGACGTGGTAGGCGCTGCTGCTGCCGCCACCGCCCGTGCTGCCGCCTCCGCCGCTGTAAGCGTACTGGCTGGAGCCCCACTGGGCCGGGGTGGTGTTGGGGTTCTGACCCTGGGCCTTGACCGCCGCGATGGCGTTGAACATCTGCGAGGTCATGTTGGGTGGCAGGGCACTGACCGCCCGTGTCAGGTCGGCGATGTTGATGTTGGCTGGCGTGGCGTTGACAGAGGCCGGCGTCTGTGTTCGGCTTCCGCTGCTGGGGGTGACGCCGGGCACGGGCTCATGGTAGTGGTCCTTGAACCAGCGGAAGAGCCCGTTGACGGTGGGGAAGACACGTGAACGGTAACGGAAGCCGTCCGGGGTGATGGAAACATACTCGATCCGCGGTTTGCCCCGTGGCTGGTAGCCAAGAAGGAACTTTCCTGGCAGGTCTTTGCAGGCAGACACAAAGTAGGGGATGAATGTGGGCTTCTCCCTCTTGCTCCGCACCAGTAGCTCCTCCATCTTCTTCCTGTTGCCGCCTTCACACTCTTGAAAGTACTTGTGGTAGAGCAGCTCTCGGGCAAACGCTGCCATTGGCTGCACGAACCGGGCTGTGATCTCGTCCAAGTCCTCATACTCCTCATTGTTGATCCACAGCTTGTGGCCAAGGCTGAAAGCGTTCTCTTTCCCTTCCTCACGCACGTCCACGTGCTGGTAGACGCCGTCGGCCACCTTCCAGGTGAGCGTTAGGTGGTTCTCGCCCTTGCTGCTCGGCCGGAACACCATGTCGCCTTGGTCCATGGACTCCATCATCTTCTCGGCCTGCTTGAAGTTGATGTTGTGGAAGGACGGATGAGCAATCACACGCCGGATGTAGGTGGTCCGCTGGTTCTTCTTTTTAAGCTCCTCATCCCGCTTTGCCTCATCGGTCTCGGCGTCAAAGTCATAGTAGACGTCCTTGTGCAGCTTCCACTCGTTGTTTTTGTCCATCAGGTCGGACGTTCGACAGGTGAGGTCGACGTTGAATTTCTCGATGTCGATCTTCATGATGCGGCAGTGCACAGTCATGCCGACCTTGACGCGCTCCTCGGGGTGCTTGACGACTTTGTCGCTCAGGAATTTGGTGGGGATGAAACCCATGACACCGTTGTCCATACGCGTCCTCACACCGATGGCCTGGCCAGGACAGGAGCCGCTGTCAAAGTGATTCCACACCTCGCTGAGCTCAGGGAAGTTGTCCTGACGACAGAACGGGCACTGCCACAGGCCCGTCTCATCATTGCGGATGGCCTGGTCATAGCTCTCACCCTGTGGCCGCCGGTGGGCGATGCCCGTCACCACGCAGGTGATCAGCTTGCCAATGTAGAAGGTTTCTGGCGTCTCTTTGGTCAGCATGTTGAACACCTGCTCGGAGTTGGGCGACCTGTACTGCGCCCGCAGGTCTTTGTACCGACAGCTGAGCTCGGCGCGGATGTCGTACAGGGTGATACCCTTGTTGCCGTAGCCCTGGCGCTCCAGCTCCTCAGCGAAGGCATCCAGGTCCAGGTCTTTCAGCCGCTCTGGATTATCCAGAATCTCCTCCAGCGCACCAGCCGGGTTGGCATCCTCTGCCGACTCGTCATACTCAAGGGCATCCACGGCCATCTTGCGCGCCCACTCGTAGGTCTCCGGGTGGACGCGCGAGCCGTCCAGTACCTCAATGTAGGAGTCAGTGCTGTCACCGAGTGAGGCTGTGTCAATCTTAATGAAGCCGGCACAGTTGATGAAGACCTTGGGGCCCATGTGACACATGGTGACCAGCTGAGTGCGGTTCTCAAGGCGGGTGTTGTTCTGCTTCAGGATCTTGAGCAGGTGGGCACCCTTCCTGGGGCCCAGGCCGCAGATGTACTGCACCAGGCTCTGGGTGTACGGGTGAGCAATGGCGCGGTTAACATCGACGCCCACTTCGTTTACGCGGTTGATAAACTCACGGTAGAGGGCAGTCAGGAGCTCGTCCTTGTCCACATGTTCCTGAAGTGGGTGGAGTTTGAGGCAGAGGATGTCGTCGTCACTGCTGCACACCTGGGCGAACTCCACCAGGGGGTCCTGAATCAGTCTGGCCACTGAAACCGCCTGGCGCAAAAGCGGGGGGTAGTCACGGAAGTCCGCCTCGGATTTCTTGCTGTTCATGTAAAGTGTAGCCAAATCGTTGTTCACAAGCTCCACTCCAACCGCAGGCAGAGAGGAATCCTGTTCGAGTTCAGTCAACGTGCGCTTGATGTCCTCCATCACCATCACTGAATCGCGGTTCTCCCCCGCAACTGCCACAACGTGCGGCTTTTTGCTGAGGAGGAACTTTTTCAGGTTCTCAATGTCATTCAGCTTTTTCTCCCTTTCCTCCTCGTTCCATGCGTTCCTCCTTTTCAGGAAGTACGGCAGGCGCAGGAAGTCCACAACTTCTCCCTCTCCGTTGATGAGACAGCAGAACACTGGGTTGTCTCTGCCACCAGCGTAAGCCACTCCCATCACTCTAATGCCCTTGCCCTGTGTGTCATCCATCAGGTCTTCGTCCTCCTCCATCTGTTGCTCAGGGCGATAGGGCGCCACTTTCAGCCAGTTGCAGAGCTTCTTGCAGCACGTCCGGATGATGTGGTCCTTGGCCTCAGTGATGAGTTTGAATTTCAGCTCCTTGGTCATCTGCGGGTACAGGAACTGCTTGAGGGCCTGTTCGATGGCCATGGCACGCTGCTTATTCCACTCCTGGACCTGGTGACTGAACTCGTCTCTGTAGTAGAACTGTTTGATCTCGTCAAAGTAGGTTGGGTCACCGCCATAGCCACTAACGCCCATCAAGTCAATGTTGATATCCATAGTGAGCAGGCCTTCTTCCTCAGCCAGACACATCTTCAGGAACTGCTCCCCAGTCAGCTCTTTCACGGGCTTGTTTTTGAGATATTTAAAAGCATAAGCATAGTGAGCCTCATCAATGTCTTTTTTGCCCTTTTTGGTGGGTTTGATGTTGATTTTTGCTCTCTCTTGGAAGGTCTGCCTGATCACATGCCTGACTAATGGCTCACGGGCGATCTGGAGTGCTACCATGTAGCGTGCGGCTTCCAGCACAGCCTCCGGAGCACTGAACTGACCGCAGATATAGTCTTTTGCCAACTCCAGGGGCTCGGCAGGGAACTGCTCTGTCTCGTGCCGCTGGTAGCTGTCACGCAAGTTCTCACCAAACTGCTCGGGGGTCAAACCGAACTTCTTGGCGAGTCCGTCGAGACCAACTCTTTGACAGATGCTGTACATGTCTCTGCGGGAGGCCATTTTTAACACAGGCCCCTTATGTTCTTCCTCCTCCTCTTCCTCCACCTCCTCCTCCTCTTCTTCACCGTCCTCATCTGTAGTGATCTTTTTGATCTTTGTAACTTTTTTCTTAACAGCTTTGGCTGCATTCTGCATCTTGGGTATGTCCTGCCCATAATACAACTGAAAGTGTTGGTAAACATCTCTTAGCTCATCGAAGGACTGGACATCTTTCAGTCTTGTCATATCTGCCGTGTCCAGTGGGCGGACAGCATCTGCCAGTGGCTTATCGGGGTCAGCGGAAATTTGCTCAAACTGATATGACTGCATTTTATTGAAGAGCCGGGTTAGGTTCTCCTTGCGCGTTCTTAGGTGAGTCCACTTTGCATCCCAGTGCCAGACTTTCCACAATGCATTGATATTCAACTCTGGCTCCACATACTCTTTTCTATAGAATGCAATAAAGGGTACCTCAAAGTGCTGGTTCCTCATGAAGTTCAGGGCCTCTTTGATCTTGCTGACAGTCTGGGGCTGTTTGTAACTAAAAGTAGTGTTTGACCCTGGGTTCAGATAGTCTGTACTGTCCTGCATTGAGATGGTGGAGTTGGAAAAGGCATTTCTGAAGATCCACTCTGCCTCCTCCTCCAACTCATCATCCTCGGCTGGCTTCACTGGTATGGTACGCAGCTGGAATCTTTCTGGCATGTCTGTGCTTCGGATTTCATTGTCTTGGTCTGTCATGTGGCTGCTTTCCAACTCACTGGGCTCATACACGTCAAAGATGCTGCGGCGACCCGTTTTCCTCTTCACCTGCTTTTTGGGCCTGTCCCAGGCCTCATCTTCCTGATCATCCTCTTCCTCTTCACCCTGGTCAAATGGCTCAGCATCAAAGTCAGAGTAGTCAAAATCACCACCAAAGATCTCCTGGGCCTCCTGGAGGGCAGCATCTGTATAGCCAGAGAATTTCTTTCCTTTTTTCTTTCTCAAGGGCTGGCCATCATCGTCCACTATGAAGTCATCAATGTCTGATTCCTCATCTTCTTCCTCCTCCTCCTCACCCCCAGCACCCAAGTGCATATCCACTGCCTCTCCGTCTTCAACCTCGCCATCACCATCTCCGTCGCCAGTGAAGATTTCATCAGCAATCAAATCCTTCTCATCATCCTCATCATCGTCGTCCATGTTCCTAAGACGTTCAAATCTCTTCTTTCTTCTCTTAACTTTGACACCCAAGTTCTCTTCAATAAGATCGATGTCATCTTCGTCCAAGTAATCATCATAGCTTCGTTTCTTACGGCGATGACGCACCTCTTCACCTGAATCGCTGCCACTGCCTGCTCCACTACGTTCTGCTTCTTCTTCTTCCTCTTCGTCCTCCTCATCGTCGTCGTTGATTAACCCGCGCAAGTTTCCACGCTCGTCCTGATCCTCTGCATTCTCTTCTTCCTCCTCCTCATCATCCTCTGTGAATTTCTGAGTCTTTCGAGGTTTTAAGTCTTTCTCCTCAAACTCTTCCTCCGACTCTTCAGCCTCACTGTCTATGAAGTCGGACATGCTTACTTTTACCTACGATACCTTCTCTCCAGTGAAATATATGGTAATCCTTTGATTTTTCACCAGAAAAGCGTGAATTTCTTTCACAACTGTCCGCAGCGCTGAACAAACATGGCAGCCTAAAACGCGTTTTGTTTTCGATGGGTTGATGGGATATTTCCGGAACGTATGTCACGCCATCTAACGGTATGCGATTGGATAACGTTTTGAAAAGGCGGGATAGACCCTATTTGGACTATTTGATTGGTCAAGCGGAGTCATGAGTCATCTTTGGATTGGGTTAGTTGGTATTATGGGTGGAGCTTACGAGACCGGTTTCCTCTGAGTTGTGCGATACGCCATTTTGAAGTGACAGAGAAATTAGCGGTGAAACAGAGGAGCTGAGAAGCCGCGATTCTAAGGTGATTATAGGAAACAATGTCCTTTACTGTTTACCGAGACAGTTGCTATTTTGGATGCAGTTTATGTCACTAATAGAAATCGGTCTTATACTTCTCAACCGCCCTCAAAACTTCGCACTGCATATGACGCGACACTAGCCAGATTGTTGGCTAGCATTAGCAGTAGATTGGCACCACAGTGGCTAGCAACCAAGGTCCCATGTAGTTAGCAGGCTATCTAGGAAGCCTAGGGTGGTGTTTGTTGTTTGAGAAATTGAGACTCGACTGACAACTTGAAATCTTTCTTCTTCAGACATCACTATCGACAGAAATTGCCGACGTGGTAATGATTGTTAAAAATCAGTTGTTATTCTTATTCGACTTGTATTCATAATGCCGATATAGGGTAGTTCCTCATCAGCCAAATAGCAAGCAGGCTATGTAGCATGCAATGTTAGCCTCCCTTACTGAAACTCTAGAAGAAAACTTTGTAGGGAGGATGACGTTAGCATTTGGTATGATTGTGCAGGAAAATTAACATGGCTAACGTGTCCTGTTTTTTCGAAGCCTGTGTAAATCCACATGTATGAAGAATTTGGACGTGTTTTGTCATAAAGTAATTCATACTTTTTTATGTTGATTAACGTTCGTGTTGATTGTCTTAAGGTTAGCCATTTCGGCCTGCGCTTCCTGCTAGCCTCACTGGCCGACGTATGGTAGACTAACTAACTTTGAATGGCTGTGTATCGTGTGAAGAGTAGTCAGGTGACAGCCTCGACTTGTCGCCCAAGGTTAACGCCAGGAACTTGCATAGTGTAAATGTTGTTATGGAGGATCGTTGGTAGTAATGGTATCAATGTAAACCCATTAGGAGAGATTATTTGGCACGTTAAAGTTAGGTTATCTAGTTATCCTGTTTATATTAGCATACCGTCTGATAGCTTATTGCAGATATATTGTAAGAGAGTTCATCCTTTGTCCAAAGAAAAAGCATAAAACACAACAGCATTCAAATGTTTTCTCCCTCCCAGTTATCAAGATGGGAAATGTATTCGCGAACCTCTTCAAAGGCCTATTTGGCAAGAAGGAGATGAGGATCCTGATGGTCGGGCTGGATGCTGCTGGAAAGACTACCATCCTGTACAAACTTAAACTGGGAGAGATCGTCACCACCATTCCAACAATCGGTTGGTACTTTTCTTTGGCAGCTTTGAATGTGAATTTCTGAATTGAATTTTACTTTTTTTTTGTGGATAACATGTGATGGCGGGTTTTTTGTATGTTCTCCTCCCATCTCCTAATTTTTGTATCACAGGTTTTAATGTAGAAACGGTAGAATACAAGAACATCAGTTTTACAGTGTGGGATGTTGGCGGGCAGGACAAAATCCGTCCACTTTGGCGCCACTATTTCCAGAACACTCAAGGTTGGTAGAGGAATGCTCAAATATTTGGACAAATCTCAATGAGATTTCTTTTGACATTACCTGTTCATCATTGTTTCTTTTACTAAAATAGTATGTAATTTAGCTAATCATATTTCCCTTGTGGTTCTTTTGATTGTCCTCCTTGTGTTCTCTGAATTCAGGGCTTATTTTCGTGGTGGACAGCAACGACAGAGAGCGAGTGAATGAGGCCCGGGAGGAGCTGACAAGGATGTTGGCTGAGGATGAGTTGCGTGATGCTGTGCTTCTTGTTTTTGCTAACAAACAGGTAACTAGATCAGAATCCACCATGCTGTTATGCCTATTACATGTAAATTCACAATATTTCCTAACGATTTAATAATGCTTGCCTGTGACAACTTTAAGAAGGAGGTGTAGGAGTGCATTAATTCAACATGTTGTTCTTGTTTTAGGACCTGCCGAACGCTATGAACGCAGCAGAGATTACAGACAAGCTGGGACTGCATGCGCTTCGTCACCGCAACTGGTACATCCAGGCCACCTGCGCCACTAGCGGAGACGGTCTCTACGAGGGCCTCGACTGGCTCTCTAATCAGCTCAAGAACCAGAAATGAGCCATTCCATTAGTCTGTTTGTCTCTTTGTATGCGTGTGTGTATGCATGCGTGAGTGTGTGTGTGTGTGTGTATGTGTACGTGTACGCAGCACTTGCTCAAGTCCTGACTGGCCATCCGGTTTCCTTTGCTCTCAGCTCCATCAGCTCTCACTGATCTCCAGTGTGCAGTCAATCTGGCTGTGGTGCACATAGGTGTGTGTGTGTCTGTGTGTGTGTGTTTCAGACCTTAGGATGTATGTTTACTATGATTGTGTGTGTGTGTGTGTGTGTGTGTGCGTGCGCGCGTATGTGCCCCCCTCCCCTCCCCCCGTGTGGGAAGGCTATGCCTGTGTCTGTTTGCTGGGACTGGGAGTGGCCCCTGGCGTGCCTTTGAAACACTTCCTATCCTTGTGTGGAACACCTCTGTAACCCCAACCCCACATTGGCCCAATGCACGGCTGTCCCCAAACCAATCCCAGCTCTCCTCCTCCACCTCTCCCTCCCTGTCTCTCTCTATCTCTGTAAGCATGGTTTTCAATTAGGGCAAAGAAAGATCCAGGATACAAAACAAATGCTGGGCTTCTCACCAGATCCGTACAGAGCTTAACTTATGTCATATGTGTGTAGGTTGCATGGATGGTGGTTTGCATTTATAAACAAATTGGCTGTTGTTTATTTTGTGTTCCTGTGGTGTTTATTGGCAAATGGCCCCACTTGCGTCAAGGTAGAAAAATCTCCATGGTGACCTGTATCAGGTTGGAAGCAGGATGTGAAACAATATTTTTATCATCCTTGATCATTCTTTGCGTAGCCTGAAAATCATGCAAGCGGCGATCTTTCTGTTATTCCCTTGTTTGCTTCCTTTTCAACTTTTGTCACCATAATTCTAACATGCAATGTGGTGGCTCTCGCACATCTACACTACCTTTTGTTTTGTTTTGTTTTGTCTAATTTGTTTTGTCTCATATGAGGGAGACCAACCAGCACAGCACATAAAGGGAGGGGGTGGGCATCTACTCTACTACCTTGCCCCCACACCAACTCCTAATACCCCAACCACTCCCTTCTGAATTTGGTTCAATTAAAACATGAAACAAAACAGTAAATCACATAGATGTCACTCCATGGTCATTTCCCAAATGTTCAAAAACCGACAGTATCAAATTTGATTCTTTATAACAAATTGAACTGCGAACATTTCAGTGTCGGCTGTTGTGTGTTAAGTCTATGAAAGCAAAGGACATTGAGCGGGGGCTGACTTCAAATTGTCGCGGTGTTGAGCAGGCCAGCTTGCCATTCCAGCAGTTTTGGTTGTCTGTAAACGAATGTTATTACAAGAAAACCAGCAACATCCAGAGGCTACAACCATTGCTCTTTACAAAATTGTTACATCCTTGTTTTATGTGTTTAATATTTACATTTTCTTTATTTTCTTTTTTTTTTGTTGTTGTACTACAAATGTTTGACCGAAAAGACTAGGGAAGTGTGGGCATGTCTTGTGTATGGACGCACCTGTACTGAATTCTAGACCTGAAGCTTCACATCAGCGCCTACAAAGGCCAGTGATATTTTCTGTATGCAAGATGATTCCAACGTGAACTCTTTACCCTTCAGTGAAGAGTGGACCATTGCCCACTGAGTCTCCTGATATTCTTTTGAATGAAGGCACCAAAATTTAAGTCATACAATGAAGGAATGTTCTAGAGAGAAGTGTGGTGACTATAAAAAGTAGACTGACAACAAAAGCATGTGTCTGTTGTGATTTCCCATGTCATTGTATCAAGTCAGGAAGTACTACTGAGTTGCCATGGTTGCCAGTCATGTCATGCAATGTATTC
>JAVQKI010103300.1:0-13428 GCA_036025975.1 Nematalosa erebi
GGGTTCCAGGCCAGTGAGCAGGAGTGGTTGGTGATGTCAGAGATATCAAAGGCAGCCGGTGGGCCAGGTTTGTCTGTGTGAAGAAAGATACATTTCAACAACACATTCAGTCAAAATCATAACTGTATTTACCACAATTAAAGTATAAATTATGACACTACAGGAACACGAACCAAGAATATTGACATCAACTGTAGCAGTTGCACGGCCACTGGAGTTCACAGCCTCAATAATGTAGGTAGCTGTGTCACTTCTGGTTGTCTTAGCAATGCCCAGTGTGGAATGACCAGGCTTGGTGTCAATTGTGATCCTGTCATCCGGTTTAAGGACAAGGTCAGCTTTAGTCCATTTGACCTTAGGGTCAGGCTTGCCAAGAACATCAGCTGGGAGTTCAATCTTTGATCCAGCCTTGGCAGTCAGACCAGCAAGAAGCTTGACATCCAGCTGAATCTCTGGAGGTTCTGTGAAGTCAAAGAGGTAAGTTAGTCACCTTGGTGACATCTCACACATCACACAATCAAAACTGACAAACTATTGTTCGAAACAACTAACGATACATGAAAGAAACAATACCCTTAGGATCAATAGCCTGGATTTCATCTGTGGCACGGCAAGGTCTGCTGGCTCCCAGTCTGTTAACCGCCCTCACACGGTAAGCATACCACTGTCCCTCAATAAGACCAGTTACTTGGTATCTGTGAAGAAATTATATGATAAGTACAAATTGAAATCCCTATACAATGCCAATTTTTCAAAATCCTCCTCATAACATGCAATATGGTGTTATTTTCCAACTCACTTCAGCTCAGGCACTGGGTCTCCACAAGCTTCCCATTTGTCAGTTCCACGCTGGCATTTATCCACGATGTAGCCCTTGATGTGTGCACCACCATCATACCTGGGAGGCTCCCATTGAAGGAAGATGCCCTTGGCACTCTTGTCCCTCCATTTAAGGTTCTCAGGTGGATCAGGAACAGCTGTAGTTCAAACAAACAAAAAAGATAAGACTCATCTTCCATTAAAAAAAAACTCACTATGGTGAAACTGAGTAGTGAAAATGTACATACTTGCTGGTGAGGAGACATTGACTGGCTCATCGATGTATGCAGGTTCACCAGGGCCAACTTTGTTGCAAGCGGTGACACTGAATAAATACTCTTTGCCCTCAATGACGTCAGTGACTGTGTACTCCAGGTCCTGTACGCCTGAAATAACCTATACAAAGAAATCAAAATGTAAAATGTTCAAAGTCAGACACCAGAGGCATTTCATTTAGTACAAGCCTATAGCATTTTTTTTTACCTAGAGATATTTGAAAAAGCAGGGAAACTCACCTTGACCCAAGTCTTTCTGGACACTTCACGCTTCTCAATCTGGTAGCCAATTACAGGGCTGCCTCCATCGTGCTCTGGAGCCTCCCATGAGAGATGTACATGGTGTCTGGTGACCTCAGGAACCTTGAAGTCCCTTGGTGCACTTGGAGAAGCTGCATGCAAAGTTAAGAGAAAGGACAGGATGAAATGTATGCAGACCATACAAAATGTTAAATTACTACAGTGTAAAAATCATTTGTCTGGTTACTGAGACAAGTAACACACCAATGACATTGACATCAATCTCTCCAGTGACAGAGGTGACATCATTCTCCAGGTGCAGGGTGTATGTTCCTTTGTCTGGGCGCACACTTGGGGTAATGACAAGTTCAGTGTAGTTCTGCTTAGTTGTCATGGTCACACGCTCATCTTGAGGGCTCAGCTCCTTATCACCAAAGCTCCATTTTGCTTTTGGTGTTGGGTAGCCAGTGATGGGAACACGAATGGTCAGAGCATGAGGAACCATAACCTCAAGGCCATCTCTGAACGCACTGAGGTCCAATGTTGGAGCAACTGAAAAATCAAATTAAAGAAATGGGTTACTGACCATTCCCATGCAAAATGCCAAGAACATTGTGAATGATTTTTCACAAATGGTGCAAGTCTCACCATGTGGATCATCTGCCAGGAGGGGTCCAAGTGTTTCAGCGGGGTCAGAAACTCCCGCAGCATTCTCTGCACTTACTCTGTACAGATACTTTTGTCCAAACTTCAGTCCAGACACCTACACATAAAGCAGATTACATACAATGTTTTTTTTAACCTTTTAATAAAACCTGCACACATGAAATATCAACTCACAAAACAGTGTGTTGCATGCATACCTTGTAGCAAAGGTCTGGGCAGAGTCTAGCATTGCATCTCAGCCATTTGTCTGATCCCTCTTCACACTTCTCAATAATATATCCTGTGATCATACTGCCTCCATTGTTCAATGGGGTTTCCCATTCAAGCTGCACAGAGTTCCTTGTTTGATGTGAGTAGTTGAAGTTCAGTGGTGGACTTGGTCTCTCTACAATGAGAAGCATCAAGACATATTGTAACACCATGAGTAGCGAGGAATTAATATCTTACAAAATACTAAATATGATATGTGGTACACTGCGTTAATTTAGTAATCTCACAGGCAGACACAGAAAACCCTAATTGGAATGCTACATGAAATGTGAACTGTACTAACCAATGGGGTCCATGATCTTCACGGGATCAGTAGCAGCACTTGGCTGACCGACACCAGCCTTGTTCTCTGCTCTGACACGGAAGATGTACTCCTTATTCTCCACAACATCAGTCAGTGTTGCAGTGCGATCTGAAGCCTTGGTCACCATAGCTGCTTCCCACTTCACAGAGGTCCTGTCGCGGAGCTCAATGACGTAGTTGGTGATCTCAGATCCTCCATCAGAAAGTGGAGGTTCCCAGGAGACGGTGGCGCCATACCTATTGACAACTCCAACCATAACATTCTGAGGAGCATCAGGAACATCTAAAAAACAACAATTAAGGATAATTAATATCTTTTCTTACCCAACATATACTAGATATTACAGTCAAATGTCTTCCATAAAAATAGCTTCATACCAAACATGTTCTTGGCCTGAACAGGCTTATCAGTGACAACAGTTTCTCCATTTCCGACTCTGTTGCGAGCGCAGACGCGGAAAAGATAGAAGTTATCCCTATTTAGTCCACCCACACAGTACTCTGTAAGGTCAGCACGGTCAGTAGCCAAAGTCCATGTCTTGCGTTTGACATCACGTCTCTCAACAACATAAGCAATGATCTTGCTGCCGCCATCGTTCTCTGGCTCCTCCCAAGCAAGGCTGACCTCGCCATCAGAGGTGTCAACAACTTGCAGGTTCTTAACAGGCCCGGGAACATCTAGAAAAAAAAATATAATTAAAATTTATGAATTTTCCTTGGTTATTTAGCATAATCATCTCAGCTTACAAGGTGGAAATATCTAAAAACAAAGCAATCATAGTTTCATTCAGTATCGAGCTCAGACAAAAACGCTGCAAACGAGACTCACCAATGACGTCGAGATTGATGAAAGCCTCTCCCTTTCCATGTTTGTTCTTGATCACAACCTTGTAACGGCCCTGATCTGACTTTGTGGGGTCTTTAAGTCTGTAGTCTGTTCTCTCTGCAGAGGTATCAACATTCTGGAATGGCAAGCTGGAGTCATTGAAGAACCACTCGGCTTCAGCACGGGGGTAGGCATTGTAAGGAACAGACATGACAAAAGGCTTTCCAGCATCTGTCACCAGGTTCTGGTCTGTGGTCTTGATCTTTGGCACAGCTGTGGAAGTCAAATCACAAACAAATTTGCGAGTTGTTTGCAATTTTCATTATTTATGACATCCTTTGCTATATATTCGTATAATAAATGTGTATGATGCAAATGTGTATAATGCATTCAAATAGCATGTTAAAGAAGAAATCCAGTGTGAATCAATTAACAGCCCTTTTGTTTGAGGTGGCGCTAGCTTGGCTAGTCAGAATGGTGAACTGGCAGCTACCGATAACTGAATGTGGCATAGCAAAAATGAAACTGAAATTAAGTTTTTGTGCCCCATTTGGTTCTTGATAACTGGCGAATCATGGTGTGGTCTACGTTGAATAACATTGTCTCATTCTTTTACATACAGACAGCACTCATTGTGACTAGGGCTATGGGTTGATTCACACCAGATTTATTCTTTAACGCAACCATTAGAAGAAACCAAATATATATACATCTACAAACCTGCCAGCTCAAGCTTGGCTCTGGCGTCCTTGTCTTTGGCAACAATTCTGTACTCGCCCTGATCACGAGGCCTGATCTCACACACTTGCAGTCTGTGAATTTTGCCCTCGCTCAACATCTGGTACTTGTCACCCTGGACAATGATCATGTTGTTTCTCATCCATTTGACCTCCACCCGGTCCTTGTTCAGTTCAGCCTCAAACACAATATCAGAGCCTGGAGGCTCAAACACATCAGCAGGAGGTTTGACAATCTCCACAGGGGTCTCTGTTAAGGAGTAAAACAAGAATTGCAGTGAGTTTGAGAACACATTCAAAGGAGGACAATGTGAAGAAATGTGTTTAAAATGGACTTTTCTTACCTTCAACAAAGAGTCTAGCCCTAGTTCTTCTGTCCTCCACACCACAGGCATATTCACATTCATCATCTGGTCTGCAGTTCTTGACGTAAAGAATGCACTTCTTTCCGTCCCTCTCAAATTTGTATCTAAAACAAAAATAGTGGAATGAGTAGATGGTCTCGACCAATCTGTAAACAGTACTTCCCTTCTAGAATGTAAACAGCTATGAGTTAACACATCAGTGGCATCACCTTGGTCCTTCCCGGATCTCTCTACCATCTCTATACCACTTGACGCTAGCCTTCTCCTTGGACAACTTGCAGCAGAACTCGGCCTCCTCAAACTCTGTGACGGTCTGGTCCTTGAGCTGTCCAGTGAAGTCAGTGGGTGCTTCGCTGATGATCAGCTCGGCTGCTGACTTGTCAGATCCGGCCACGACTGTGTATTCACCCTCATCCTCCACCATGCAGTCTTTTATGGTGAGTGTGTGCTTCTTGTTGTCCACCCTGTACAGGATGCGCTTGCTCAGGGTGATCTCCTGACCACCCTTCATCCATTTCACGGTCACATTTGGTCTGTTCACCTTGCATGTGAAGGTGATGGTCTTCTTCTCCTGTGTTTCACTGTCCTCAAGAGGCTCAATAATCTTGAGCTGCTCCTCTGCAAATAACAATGCATACAACATTACAAAACAGAAATATATGCTAAGACAATAGTGGGACTGGCACAGACTTCACGTGTCTGTTTATTGCATTCAACTTTGGCACCAAAAGTAAGGTGAATTTCCACTCAGACAGTACATGACTTTACTGCATTATGTCCCACAGTGTATAAAAGAGGACATTTACCTTCAACAGAGACTTTGCAAGAGCTGGTGGCATGTTCACCACGTTGGTTTGTCAGTGTGATGGTGTACTCAGCTTCATCTGACTTTTCAGCATTCTTGATTCTCAGGGAGAAAACGGTGTCCCTAGAAGTCATGATGAATTTACCACTCTCAAAGAGAGTCTCGTTATTCTTCAGCCATTTTGCTTTGGCTCCCTCAGAGTTGACCTCACAGTTGAGAGAAATTTCCATTCCCTCCTTCATTGGTGTATCCCTGAGAGGTGTGATGATCCTGAGTTTTTCTGGAAAGAGATAAGCAACATTAAAAAAGTGACATTACTTCTTGGTTCTGTTCTACATGTTCTGTTACAGACAGAGACAGTTTCATGGGTAGATGCTTACCAATAACAGTCAGGTCAGCTGATGCCTTGACAGTTCCAATAAAAGCAGTGTAGCTTCCCTCATCCTGACGCTCACACTTCTTGATCACAAGAAGTCTTCTTATGCCATCAGAGACAATGTCATACTTATCACCAGACTGAAGTTCCTTGTCACCTCTGAACCATTTAACCTCATATGTGTCTTTGGAGACCGAGCACACAAACTCTGCCTTTTCACCCTCAACCACTTCTTGGGGCTGTGGCCTGGAGATAAACTCAGCAGCCAGTTCTGGAACACAAGAAAGTTTTTACAAGTGAACAACAGTAATAAATACAATCAAAAGTATAATGGTTTTAATGCTGTACAGCAGTACATAGTAATAAATATTTTACCATTGAGTCTCAAATTAGCTGATGTTTTGGCATTAGGCAGTCTGCAGTTGTACTCTCCAGCATCATCCATGCGCAGATCGTGAATAATGAGGATCCTCTTGCGTCCATCTTGTACCTGCTCGTATCTACCACCCTCAGGCAGCTCCTCGTCACCTTTGTACCAGACAACCTCTGCACTGGCCTTAGATACTTCACAGATCATTTTCACACTGTCTGTTTCAGTTCCTTCTACATTAGACAAATTCTTTGTGAACCTTGCCTCCTCCTCTGTAGAATGGGCAGACAATCACGATTAGTTAATAACTCACTAATCAAGTGGTTTATTTAAGTAATTAGAAGAGAAATGACAACTCACCAACAACAGTCAGCATTCCAGAAGATTTGGCGGTCCTTGCGTCACATTCATATTCAGCTTCATCATCAAACACTGATTTGTGGATTACAAGAATACGCTGTACTCCCTTAGCAATGATCTCATACTTCTTGCCCTTTCTGATCTCACTGCCGTCTTTGAACCAGCGCACCTGAAATCAAGAAAAGTACATGTGAGAAAAAAAAGGTGACGGAAACTCCAGTGTGGATATGCTCAAATGTATATAACATGAAATAACTTCACAATTTCAGACAAACCTTGGCATTCTCACGTGACACTTCACACTCAAATCTGGCAATTTCCTTCTCTTTGACCTCAACATCATGAAGAGGCTTGGTAAACTCAACATGGGGTGCTGGAAATTAATTAAAGAAAATGTAATGTCATGTGTATTGTTGCAAATACAGTAAATAGTGATGGTGCTTTTGTGTGATGAAATAAATATGCCTCTTACGTTCAACGCTGAGGAAGGCGGAAGTCTTAAACTCCTTGGCGTCACATGTGTACATTTTAGCATCATCGGGAGTGCAGTCCCTGATGATGAGCTTCCTGATGCGGCCTTCGGCCACCATGTCATATTTTTTGGTCTTGCGGATCTCCTGTCCCTCTCTTAACCACCTGACCTCTGCATTATCCCTAGAGACTTCACACTCCATGGTGGCAGTGGCCTCCTCCTCAACAGTCTGGTCTTCCAGAGGTTTGGTGAACTCAACTGGAGGTTCTTTAACAAATTACATGAAAGATGTTAGACCTATAGAGCATGGCATTTCATCAACTGTAGCGGTTTCATTTTTACCATGTCAGAAGCTATAACCTTTGTGTTAATGCACATAAGGGTCTCTGTTTCAGATACTTAATGAATTAGTGGACATACCATTCACATTAAGTTTTGCCTTGGACTTGAAGTCCTTTGCTGTCAGCATTACTTCTCCAGCCTCAGACAGTTTAACATCTCTGAGTTTCAGTGTGTGCATTCTGCCTTCTGACCTGGTGACAACCTGTTGATTTTAATACAGCCTGTGAATAACTTTTTTTCCCAGGACTACTTTTTTATTCTCACACCACAAAAGACTCTTTATCCCACTTAGAACTATTGCAGGAAAGGGCTAGCATCATCCAAAATTAAAGATCACAAGACATTATAAGACGCAGCAGTCACATAACTTCCCCTTACTGTACCACATTCTCTCACTCATTCCTTCATTTACACACACACACACACACACACACTTAGTTATGTGGTTAAAAATATCTAGAGGAACACTGTTAGGTCAGAGCAGCTCCCTCTTATCAGAGAAGCCTGCATCATAGACACCCCTGCTGCTGTGATAGGCACACAGAGGCAGCCCTTATATGCAGAAAACTTAGCTGCCCAGAACAACAAAGCCCATGAAATGTTGCATAGTTACTATGTACATTCTGCAAACATATAAATAGAACATCCACATCCACAGTCACTTTTATTCACCTCTCCTATTCTATTCACCACTACATTCATAAGCAGTAATATCCCTTTGTTTCATTACAATAGTGGTAGGTTAACTTACTCTGTCACTTGGCTCAAGTTTCTGTCCACCAAGAACCCATTCAACAGCTATTTCCTCGTAGGAGAGTTCGCATTCAAATGTGGCAGTCTCGCCGGCAGTCACTGTAACATCCTTCAGAGGCCTTGTAGCGCTGATCATTCGTGCTGTGGAATTTTCAGCAGACATTTTAAGTCACCACTGTTGTCCCAAGACAAACCTGCAAACCTATGAGTGCTGATGCTCATCACCTCCTGTGCTTTTAGCAACCCATTGCTCAGGAATCCCAGAGCATCTAGAATAACTGGGTACTACACATTTATCACAGAGGAGGCTTCTCTATTAGCATATTAATCTGTCTTGTAATGTATTTGGTCAACTTGGATAGGCTTACTGGAAAGTCCACCAATCATGTTGTACCTACTCTAGATAAGGAATGGAGACCCTGAAAATAGCCTTGTCGCCTGATTGGCTACTGGCTTATCCCTGCCAGAGTATCTGCTGCTGTCACTCAACATCAAGCGGAATTCTTCAGGAACTCCCCAATGAAAAAAAATTAAATGACTACTAAAAAACTGCTTCAGTATTAGCTAATCTAAGGGTAAGGTTTCTGTTTTTGTTTGTGTGTGCGGGAAAGGGGCTTAGGGGGTGAAAGTTGGTATGTGGCTGTCACCTTTAACTCTGAGCTGTGCACTTGATTTGGCATTGGCTGCTGAGAAATCCACTGCACCAGCCATGTCCATGCGCACATTGTAGAGGATAAGAATATGCTTCTTGCCCTCCTCCTTTTTCTCAACATCCTGAGGAAAAGAAAATAACCCCCACTTTCAGCAAAAAATTCCACAGTCTATTAGACTTTAAACAACATTTGCCTAAAATACATAAAAAAAAAACACTGCCTACAGAAATCAAATGTGCAGTTCAAATTGGATAACATGCAAGAAACTTACAGCAGACTGGTGAAGAACTTCTCCTTTAAGCTTCCAGTTGCCATGGACATCTTCCTCAGATATCTCAGTCTCAAATCGGGCTGTTTCTGTCTCTGTTACCTCAACACTGTACAATGGACGTACAATCTTGATGTCACGCTCTGTAAAGAGAAAACAAGAGAGAGAGAGAGAGAATAAACAACAGGCAAACAATTAAAAACAAAATGTAAATGGCAGTAAAGACCTGTAACTGGCCAGTTCATTACCTTCAATGTTAAGCCTGGAAGTGGTTTTGTCTGAGCCGCAGTCACAAGTGTATTCACCAATGTTGGCCTTCTCAGCCTTCCTTACTGTGAGACTACGCTTCTTTCCGTCTGATTTGATTTGGACGTTCTTGGAAGGAACAATCTCCTTGCCATCCTTGAACCATTTCACTTCAGCAGAGCTCTTGCTGACTTCACACATAAGCACAACCTCATCCTTCTCAACTGCAGTGTAGTCTTGCAACTTGTTGGTAAAGTAAACATCTCCCTCTGAAATGCAAGTAGTCACAAGCAAATTAATTGTAATATTCTGGATTCACTTTTTGCTATACATATATCATCATTTTTTAAATTATCCTACTTTGTTAGGTTTGTACTTCACATATATGTGTTCAAGATACAGACAACAAGAATCCATCTCAAGTTACCTTCAGACATAGTCTTATAAATAAAACTGAACTGAATTGGATACTTACCGATAACTGTCAGCATAGCCTCTGAGGTCTTTCCAAGAGCCTCTACTTTAATCAAGGCTGTATCATCAATGGACACCTCCTTGAAGGAGAGGGTATGGACCTTGCCAACCTCTGACATGTGCACCAGTTTGCTTGGGTGCAGGCGTACGTCGTTCTTGTACCATGCCACCTGAATTTTCTCATGGGACAGCTCAATTTTGAACTCTGCAGTCTCACGCTCTTTCACAGTCACATCCTTGATGGGCTTGACAAACTCTAGACGAATGCCTAACAAGAACAGGTACATTAATGTTACTTAAGTGCTACTCACAGAAGACATAGTCATTTGTCTGTGAATCTTAAATAATATGAAATGTGTACCTTGGATGATCAGTTTTCCAGAGGTTCGCTTGTCCTCAGCCTCAAAGATATACTTGGCCTCATCCTCATAACCAGCGGCTTTCACCACAAGGGTGAACACCTTGCCTTCTTGATGCATCTTAAACTTGTCATCAGCTTCTAGTTCCTGAGAGCCTTTGATCCAGCGCAAGGTTTTGGGTACTCTGGACACTTCACACTCAAATCTTGCTTCATCCTTCTCATATACGTTAACATCACTCAGAGGAGTGATGAAAGTAATTGGAATTTCTACAAATTAGACACAAATGAAAACACCATTTAACGCCATTCAACAAACTGACAGACAATCTACTTTGTGATGACTTCATATGAAACATGGTACCTTTCACTTTCAGATTGGCAGCACACTTGGCATTTGCGCCCTGGAAGGAAACTTCTCCCGTCTGGGCCACCTTGCAGTTGTACAGCGTGAGAGTATGCTTCGCACCTTCCTCAACAATTTCCACATCCTGTTGAAAATGGGAAAAACAAAACAAATACAGCATACATAATTCTGTTATTGCTGGCATAACTCAACATAAGAAAGTGAATGGATGAAGAGTAAGATTTGAAAGTATATTTACAGAAGAAGGAGTAAGGACTTCTCCCTTCAGTTTCCATTGGCCATGGACTTCATCCTCAGAAAGTTCAACCTCAAAGCGGGCTGTCTCTCCATCAAAGAGCTCAACACCATACATGGGCCGAACCACTTTGATGTCACGTGCTGCCATTGGTAAATGAAGACGTTTAAAAAAATAGAAGACATTAGAACAGTGCACCAGAAGTTAATGTAAATTCACAATAATTTGGGATCCATGGTACATTTTGAGAAGATACTTACCCTCAATTTTAATGCTACAGCTTGTCTTATCTGTTTCACAGTCACAGGTATACTCTCCCTCATCTTTGTTTTCCACCTTCTTAATGACCAGAATCCTTTGGTTGCCTTCAGCTCTCATTGCCACCATCTTGGAGGCCTTGATTTCTGTTCCTTTGTGGAACCACCTGACAGGAACGTCTTTACTCAACTCACAGTCCAGGGTGACTTCATCCTTCTCGACAGCTGTGTAATCTTGCAGTTTGACCACAAAACGGGCAGCACCCTCTGCAATACAGAAATATTACCCTTAGAAAATGGCCATTCTTGTAAAGTGTTGCTTATTACCTGGGCGTTAGCCACTTGACTGTGAGAATTTTACATGACATCTGCAAAACAAGTTGTTCCAGGAAGACAAAGCAACAAATTAAGAAAGATTGAATTTAGGAAAGAAAGATAGAAAGAAAGAAAGAAGAAACCAGTGTTACCTAAGACCAGCAGGTTTGCCGTTGTAGATATTCCTCTAGTCTCTGCCTCTGCCTTAATTTGGCAAGTGTCATCTAGAGTGACATCCTTTATTTCTAAATGATGTTTGTTTCCCTCAACATGGATTACCACAGTTCGGCTCGGATGAAGTTTTGTTTCATTTTTGTACCATGTAATGGGCACATTCTCATGTGAGAGTTCAAGCTCAAACCGAGCAGTTTCATTTTCCATAACAGTTTCATCCGACAATGGTTTGATGAACTTGAGCCTCATGCCTACAATGTGTTAGTTCAAGGCATAACACATACATTTATATTTACTACTCCTACAAAAGGTTATTTAAGACTACAAAGGATATTAAAAAGAAGTAGAGAAATAGAGTGCATTATGTAAGCACAAATAAGTACATATTTTCTGATAATATATTGGAATTTTTACTGCTGTAATAAGTTAAAAATATGTTGATAAACTTAAAAACTCCAAGAACATCAGAACACTCACCCTCCACAATAAGACTGGCAGAACATCTTTTGCCCATGACTTCAATTGCGTACGTTTCCTCATCCTCAAACTCACACTGGTTTATAACCAATATATGTTTCATCCCATCATCAATGATCTCATATTTACTGGAGGATGTTATGATATCAGTGCTTCTAAACCACATGACCTTAGTCACTTCCTTATTGAGGGTACACTCAAACTTTGCCTGTTTCTTTTCATGCACAGAAACATTCTCCATAGGCACACTGAAGTCGATTTCCAGCTCTGAGAGGTGTGAATACAAATTGCCCTCAGGGTTATTTTAGAACTTGGTGACAGTCTGGTTTCAGGTTGCTCTGAGTAAGAGCAAATTTCATATGGGAAAAAACACTTACCTTTGACAGTGAGCATTGCACTTGTTATGGCATTCAGCGCCTGGTAAGACACTTCACCAGCTTGATCAAGCTGGACATTTTTCAGAGTGAGGAACCTCTTTGTTCCCTCCATTTTGATATCACATGTCTGATGAACAAACAGCAGGGTATTATTTTCCCATTTTTCTCATAAACAAGCAAATGATTGATGTGATGTTACAGTTATTTTAAGTTGTCTTTTTTACCATGAGAAATGAATAAGTAGGTGTCCAAAAATAAACCTTACCGGTGATCTGGTCAGGACTTCTCCCTTGAGTTTCCATTCTCCAGGAATATCATCCTCAGAAATTTCACAGTCAAAGTGAGCCTCCTCTTTCTCAACAACTTCCACACTGGCGAGTGGCTTCAAAATCTCAGCCTCACGTTCTGAGAACAGGTAAATTAAAACAACCATATTAGACCATGTTTACCTGAGGCATTCATTGCAAGGAAAAAAGAAGGACTTTTATACTAACCTCCAAGTGTAAGCTTGGCAGTGTATCTACGTCCTTCAACTTCCATGGCATACTCCCCAATGTCTTCTGGGGCAGCATTTTTAATGGTGAGAGTGAGTTCTTTTCCATCCTTTGTGACCTCAGTCTTGTCTGTTGGATCATTTGGAATTTCAGTGTCTCCTTTGAACCACTTCCAGTTGGGAGTATCCTTGAAGAGCTCACACTTGAAAGTAGCACGAGCTTTGGGCTTGACATGCTGATCCCTCAGCGGCTTCACAATCCAGTCTTTAATGATTTCTGTGAGGTAAATATCAATAACTTTTGTTAGGGATTGCTCATTATAGCATGACTGTATTTGCAATCAACTTCAATTTGCAATCATTGTAATCAATTTGCAATCACGGTCACATTCTTACCAATGATTTTGACATCTGTCTTGGTTTGAAGGTTCTCCACTTCGCAAGTGTAAACACCTGCATCATCCTCATTGCTGTTTTGAATTGTAACTGCATGTTGCAGTCCAATAACATTGATCTGGATTTTTCCAGTCTTCGGTTTCAGTACCTGTCCATCCTTCTTCCATATTGTCTCTCTCTCTTTGTTCAACTCGCATGTCAGGTACAGAGGCTGACCCTTGAGAGCAGACGTCTCCTCTTCAAGAGTCTTAGTGAATTTAACTGGTAGCTCTATAATTGCAGGGAGAAAACAATCATTACTTCCAACCAACACTTTAACCCTATGGGCTTGACATGCTTAACTTCACACTCATCTTCTG
>JAVQKI010103521.1:0-10494 GCA_036025975.1 Nematalosa erebi
CAATCACTTGATTTAAAAAAAAAAAAAAAAAACTCTTATGTCTTATCGACTTTTAGTCCACATAATAATTAGGCCATTTCAGGCTATATAATGTATAAAGGACTTTCTTCTCTTTCTGATTCACCTCTTCCAAGGGAATTCAACGTCTCTGTTTGGCAATCCTCCTCCTCCTCCATGACCTCTATCAGGGCCGTTTCAAGGTACTTAGGGGGCCCCTGGCAAACAGGACACGTGCACACCTATATGGACTACATTGTTAGAATCCTCAAGCATCTTTCTCGCTAATATAACTATTTCCCTAGCCCTAGCCTAACGTTACACTTTACTGTAAAACACCACCAACTAAGCAACTACAATGATTCATTATTTTTAAAAGTAAAAATGCTCTGTATCAATCATCTATCAACTTTGAAAATCACCAAAAAGTGCATGGACTACATATCTGTAATGTTAACATTTAAATGCAAGCAATATCATCTTTCTGTGAAAGACTGTTCTTTGGTGTCTTGGCTATAATGCTGCATTATCAGCTGATCTTGGGGGCCCAGGCAATTGCCTGGCTTGCCTGTCCTGTTGCAATGGCCCTCACCTCTATCTCTTGCTCGGCACCAGCCATCATCAACCATAGGCTACATTCAAGGGCGTGTCTAGCCTTCAAAAACCAGTAGGGTAGCCTACGGGAGGCAGCCTAGAACCAGCCAAAAAGAAACTGAATGGGCTATGGCCTAACAACAATATGTATCCATGCGCCATTTCCATGGGCTATCTGCACTAATCAAGGTTAATCATGGTCCTTCTGCCGATGTTATCCAAGAGAAGCAGAACATCTGAACTGATTCAGGTTTTTGCTGTCTCTCGGGTAGCCTATAGCCAGTGTGCTGGGACTGAGTCCAGGAGGCACACCAGCCAGATCAAGAGCGCATGAAGCGGGGGAACACGTGCATCGGCCTACAGTACACGCTATTCAAACCTCAAAAGGAGTTTGCATTGTTTAATTAATAAATGCACTCCCCATGCCGTTTCTCTATGCGCTGTATAGACTACAGAGCAAACTTTATGGACTAGACTGTTATCTCACACTGTCCCAGACATCAGCCACAAGCAGCGCTGATGAGACCTGCCTCCTCCGCCCAACCAGCTCATTCATTTTGAAACACACACACAAAATGTACTTGAGTAAAATTACTCACAAAAAACACTGATTTACAGTAAGGTGAGTAAATGTAATTTGTTACTTTCCACCTCTGGAAATAATATGGCATAAAAACAGGATTAGTGTCCATATTGTGCGTTTATATGCACACAGACAAATCTAGCCCATATCTACCCATATCATAGCTATATCATAACTTTCTGCCAACAGCAAATCTCCTTTTATTCCCAGACCAAACCAAGAGCCCCTATGAGGAATCCTATCAGGTGAAGTACACAGTGTCAAATCAAAGATACACAACACTGGTATCTACAGTGAAAGTATTTGTAGTCCTTTACTGGACTGATTGGAAGAAGGATGAATGCCTTTCCAGGTGATGGTGTGACTCCAAGTTTGAAGTGCTGTAAGTGTGTGAACAGGGGACAGTAAAAAGTAAGTGCAAGTGCGTAAGCACGCACCTCTTGCACGTGTGTGTGACGTTGGAGAAGTGATTAAACGTGTTGCCAGGCAGACTCACAGGGACCCGCGGCCAAAGCTAAAAATGAATGCATGGATCCTCTCCAGTCGCACGGCCTCTGCTGAGGGCTGGATTACTGTGCCAGTCTGGGCCTGCCTGCCTGTCTGTCTGTCTGCCTGCCTTTCGCTCTCTCTCTCTACCCCCCCCTCTTTTCACCTTTTTTTCTCTGTCCCTCTATCTCGCCTTCCTTTTCCTTCCCGTCTTACCCTGTGGCGCGGCGCAGTCTCAAGTTAGAGGCCTTGCCGGTAATCAGCGCCGCACATCATCTTAGTAAAGAGGATGTCGAGGGGAGAGAGGGAGGGCCGAGTTCCTGGTCTTAAAGGACGTGCTAGCATGCCACCGCCGGGGTCGACTGCGGAGCGCTGTGCGCGTCGCTGGGGTGCTAAATTTGTGTCCTGCTCCCTGTGGGCCGGCCGGCTGGCTGGTCAGCCAGGCTAACTCCCTCGGGGCTAATTACTCTGGTGTGTCGGCTAATCCTTTTACCTCGCGGCTCTCCTCTGACCCCTCTCCGAAGGTGCTTTGCTGGGGCGGTCATCGTGGCCAGGAGCCGGCAAGGAAAGTGTCACAGGGTCAACCCCGGACTGCCGGCTCCGGCGGATGATGCAGTGAGCTCTGACAGGAATGTTTCAACAAAGCTACTGAGCCTGCTCTGGGAACTGTGCTAATTCAGCACGGTGGCATACTTGCCCACCATTTTACATTTTGCTGAAGCTCAAGCACAACAACCACATTAGACAGGCTACAGGATTGCAGCAAAAATCATGAATCAAAGAAAAATGCATTGAGAACAAGAAAAAAAAAAAAATCACAAAATAAGAGAATGCTAGAAGTAGTCTCAGTGTCCCGAGACGAGCATTACGTTCTTTCAAGTGGAATGACGCCATCAAGAGATAATTGAGCATAACTCCAAATGCAAACAGTGAAAGGTTATAAAGCCTTGAGAAGACAAAAGGAGAAAGTCGTGAAGAAGGGAAGAGGAGGGGAAGGGGCAGGGAAGGGAAGGAAAGGCGGTATCCCAAGTAAGCGAAGTCAGGAGGGATTACACAGCAGCGAGAGCAGCCGCACGTCACATGTGTTACACAGCAGAACAGAGTTCCGCGCCGCTGACCCCGGCACACACCAACGGCTTTAGGGCACAGAGCAGCTGACCTAAGGGTCACGGGGTGAAACGCTACACAAAACGGCGTTTGGCCTGCGGCACGGCGTCAGGGGAGCTGGGGAGAGAACGGTAGGAGGAGGAGGAGGAGGAGGATTCTTGTCAGGTCTGCCGGCGTGGGGAGCACAAAGCTGGGGCATAAATTAAGGGGC
This sequence comes from Nematalosa erebi, assembly GCA_036025975.1. Lineage (NCBI taxonomy): Eukaryota > Metazoa > Chordata > Actinopteri > Clupeiformes > Clupeidae > Nematalosa > Nematalosa erebi. The sequence continues at coordinate 2,979 of JAVQKI010103521.1, forward strand.
GGCCTCTGCCAGCGTCGCTATGGCGGGAATGAGGCCGGGGAGGCCAGGGAGTGCGGCCCGCCTGTGAATTCCCCGCGCCTCCCAGCAGCGCTTCCACACTGAACCGGCTCAACCCACACGCACCCACCAGCGCCAGAGAACAACGCCTCCCCCAACAACCGACACTGCACATGCACCTCCAATCCACCAATGCGAACTCAATACCGAAACTACTTTTCACATTCAACATCTCCCAGTTCTCAGTAACAGCCAACAAATCTAATGGAGCATTTTCATAGAACTAATGAAATCTAATGCAGCATTTTCACTGAACCAGTACTCCTGACCCATGACTGGACATAAATCCAGTAGCAAGTTCCAATACTGATTCTGCAGAATGTTGTATAATTGGCAGATTATGTGGTGAAATGGAAGAGATGCTAACTGAGACATCAGGATTGCTGATCTGTCTGCTACCTTGCAAATATGTTCACTAGACAACATACATCAACTTACTTAGGTAATACACACAGAGATGACAAAAAATACACCTTACAGTTCAACTCTGGGTCCATCCTCCCACCTGAATTCACAAAGCTGGACACAACCCACTATTCCAACTTTTTGCCTTTTCGACATTCAAAAATGTCAACAAACACAAGGCAACTTCAACTTCCAGGTGTCTGTTTCCCAAAACCATGGTTGATAACCAGTTAGCAACTCAGTTGGTTGCCAGTGGTTAGCAACTATGGTTTTAGGAAACAGACCCCAGCCTGATATCTATGCTGTGTGTCCAACTTCCTGAGATCATGTGAAGCTGTCTCTATCTCCAAATAAGACATCAATGCGCGCAGGGAAACATAAACACTGAGCATTTTTAAAACAGAAAATTCCAAACAGATCACAAACCACCATTTTAAGACAGCGGCCAATCTACTTGGCTGTTTAGGCTGCTCAGTGTACTAATGAGACATGTATATGAAGAGGGTGGGAATACACCACAACATAAAAAAGTATTAGGAAGTCATCTTGTAGACCCTTAGGAACTTCAATGGCATCCTGTTCTAAATCCACACACATTTGAATGCAACTGGTCCCTCATTTGAAGCTTCCACCTTTTTGGGAGGGATTTCCACAAGATTAAAGAGCTTTTCTTCACTTATTCTGAGTATCTCTAAGGTCTGGGTACTGCTGCTGGACCATCAAAGTCTTCATTGGCATGATGAGCCAACTGTGAAGCTGACAGATGCCAGTTCTGTCTGTGAGGGTTCAGGGGGCACATGTTCTACCACAATCCCTCCACCAGATCAAGCTCCAAGACATGTCTAAGATATTTTGGAATGAAAGAACTTGACTGGCTTGCAGAGAACAGGGTTCTCTAGACTATCAAACACCTTTGGGATACACTATGGGCCAAGCACTGTGAGTCAGGTCTTCTTGTCAAATACCAGCTACCAAACAGACCCTCAAAAATCTTGTTGAAAGCCTTCTCAGAGCAAAAAATGTTAGGAATGGAATGTCACTTAAGATCCTGCAGGTGTACATGACAAGTGACCAACATTTTTGCCTATATTATGTGTAGGCTATCCTGTAGAGTGCGTCTATGGAAGCACTAGCTTGTTTTTTGTTGGTGTGATTAAGAAGTTGTGAACCCTCAGTGAACTAATTTAAGCTTCCAGGCATACATCTTAAAGGTGATTTTTCTGATTCACATCTGTAAATGACAGGCATTCCAGAGATCAAAAGGCAGCAGAAGCAATTGGTATTCCTCAATGCAAAGTGGCTCAAACACATAAATGAAAAAAGATGCATGTAAATAGCATTGTCTTTTTCCCAATGGAGGACCACTGTCGTACATATGAGCCTGACCTCACACTTGTGACACCAAAGCAAATGCCCGTCTCTCAAATACCTTTCTCCTATTCCAACATTACAAATCTCTGCATTAGCTTCTCTCTTGTTGCTGCATTCAAATGCTCCAGGTCCTGTCAGCTGGATGTGGCAGGCTCACCTCCTGGTCAGTGTGCAGCGGGGCTATTCTGGTGAGATACGTGGCTATTCTCTGCCCAGCTTGGGTTACGGCTACTAGGAACACCCAGAAGTTCAGGCCAGAGCTACTGCTTCCTGGTAGAGCAAACTCCACCCCAGGAGCCCACCCCCCTGCACTTGATACTGCTGCCAAACTCTACACCACACACACACACACACACACTCACTATCTTCTGTAGTCTGTGCATGCGTGGCCGCGCACGCACAGGCACAGACATCCACACACACAAAGGCAAGCCAAATTCTACACCACCCACCTCCCTAAGTCTGAAAACGCACGCACTACGGCAGACGCTGTAGACAGACGCGGCAGACAGACATTCGCATAAACCAAACGCCACGCACTCCTATGGTCTGAACATGACCCCACACAGATACAGACACACAGACACAAGCCAAATAATACATCACGCTCTGCGGTAGCCCACCGTCTGAGCACGCACCAGCCTCACTCTACACTACACCTCCTGATGTCTGCCTAACACACACACACACACACAAACTCTCAAACCATATCAAACACTGCCACATACACTCCTGAAAAACACTACTACACAAACCATGATATAGGCTAGGCTAGCTCAGGCATTTAAACAATATGGCCAAGTCTGCACCTTCATCTATGTGATGGCATGCGCCAGAAGTCTCATGTGTGGGCTCCTTCACACTCACACACACCCTCACACACACCCACACACACAAAGTAGCTATCTAGACTGAATCTCAGCCTGGGATCTACGCCCAAGTCATTTGGCCAACAGCATTAAAAAATGACTACCAACAAATGGGCCACCAGTCTGCCATATTTCTGTAGCAAAGACTTCCGTGAAATTCTGCAGTGCAAGATTCCAGGGCAGAAATAGAGGGTTGGAAGCCGATTCAGGGGATAAGACCCCATTACCTACGGCTGCAGGAAGGGTGGACCTCTTCAAACTGAAGGCTGTTTAAATAACCCATGATGGAAAGTTTCAGGGCAGCTGAACCTGCGCCAAGGATCGCACACAAAATGAGCTAGAACTCCACACTGATGGTTAGCATGTGCTCTCAGGTCCTCCTCTAGAAGCAGCTACAGCAGGTGATGTCTGATGTGTGCAGTGTGGACAATGGGTGCCTGTTCATGATTGTGCGCAGGGACTCAACCTAGCACTAGTACAGATGGGACTTGGAGGCCCCTTTTGGGTGGGTAGAGTTTTGGGTGGGTTTGTCTGTTTTAGTGTGCTTAGGCATCAGACTAAAACAGACAATTACCAGCTGAAGACAACCTGTCGGTGGGTGTCTGCTGAGAGGGTTTCTGAGAGCAGAACATCTCTTCTGTACAGTAAGATAACCATATGGGGCAGAAAAAACACAGATAAAACAGCCTTTTCCTTGTGGGTTAGGCTACATCTCACACAAGCAAGATGGAAAGGTAACTGGGAATCCATAATGCCTTTCTCTATTCTGAAACTGGAACAGAGGACTAAATAGGTATAGCATGTTAGCATGTTGAGACAACTGCAGCACCATAAAATTTAAAGCTATTTCACCAAGAGTTTCCAGAATGAAAAGTTCACCCTTTTCAAAATTCTTACAAACTTAACAAAAGATAAATGGAATTAACCTACTAATTTTAATCTTTTAGAATATTACTTGAGGCAAAAGAGTTTCACCCTCTGATTACCAATCATTTCTTGATTGGATTTTCCCTGTTTATTTAGACTGCACGCCAATGGAAGGACATGACTGTCAAGCATCCTTCTGGCTTAACTGGCGGCACCAGGCATTACTCTTCACTATCACTAATCACTGCAGTTAGTGGACGACATCTAATGCAAATTGTTTCACACATCACAGAGTGCTCGGCTGCCTTAGGCTAAGGGATGACGGAGGTGCTGACGAGCCGCAGTACTAGGAAGCTTCGAGCCTTTAAATGACAGAATGCCAGTCTGCTGCGGAGTGACGGATAAGATCTGAGTCTCGCATGGCAGACAGGCTGGGGAACGTTAGCAGGCAGATAAACGAGGCCATGGTAGCATTAGGGGGGGTCCTCTTACTTGTGTATGAAATGAGCAGTGCTTCATCTCAACAGGGCATGATTCCCAGCCCTTGGTGATCAAACCCCTCTTCCTCAACTTTAAATACAGACCAAAACTAATAAACAAAATGACAATGGAAAGACCTTGGGTCTTAAACTAAATAACTTCATATAATCCTAGGATGCTCAGGTCCAGTAATTCATCAGCTCACCACTGCACTTCAAACTAAAACACTTCAAAATTAAACACATTAATATCTTATCACTAAACCCCGCAGTTGGGCTAGGAACTGGGAACTTGCCCGCCCCCCCCCCATGCCAAAGCCTCCAATGCGCTGGGTATAATGCACCCCAGTCTACACATGGAACTTTTGGAATAGATCCAAATCCAAATCGTCAATTTTATACAACCAAAAGTTGCTACATTTATCTCATTAGGTAAACAGACATGAGTACAGGCTGGTAAAGGATTGAGTAACATTCCTGCAGAGCACAGAGATGGTCACCACTCTTCCAAAGCGGATTGGATAGATTTCATACAATGTAAGAGAAATTGGGTATCCGGGGAAGGGGAAAAGGTCTCATCTGACATTTTAACCCAAATAGCAGCAGACAAATACTAGGACCAGTGTACAACATGAAAGGGCATACTGGATACTTGTGGCTAGACTAGAGCCTGAAGATCAGTTTGATCAGTTACTTGCTGAACAAAGAATCATAGCCTAGATGTCCACCCAGGGCCATCAGCAACGAGAAGCTGTGTCTCCTCTAAGTCAGCAACCAGATTATCACTTCACAGAAGGAACCTACAAAGAATACAGGCAGGGCAACCACATGCTAATCCTTTTTCAGACCGTCCAGTAGTACTCGGGATCATTGTTGAGGTGAATTTGGCAACATAACGTGACACCAGTTCGAACAAGGCTTGGTCCGATCATGTCCGTGACATGTCTGTTACACAGATTTTCACTGCTGACAGTCATAATTACTGTCTTCAACCCACAATAAACAGTATTTTGGAATTATCTCAGCTGGGGCCTTAGACCAACTCATTGAAGTAAAGTACATCATACCTATGATGTGCTTTTTCGATACAAAATGACTGTAAATCTTTGTAAAAGTTCTGTAAATCACTGTAAAAGTTCTGAGACTACATGGACTTCTGCATCAATGATGTGTGCTCAAAATTACTGGACTAATGTTCCTCTGTAGGCCTTTCCTCAAGGTCTAGTGACAGATAGCTAACTTAGACCTGAAAAATACCGTAACGTTATAGGCAAGTCGCTTCCACAGAAGCATTCAAACACAGGTCAGCGCGTATTTCAGTCAAATTATACACTAATAAAGCAATAGGGATGATATTTGACCAATGACAAAGGCAAAAATTCATCGTCAGTTTTATTATATGCAAAACATTTGATAATATTCAACGACGTGAGGACTATGCTACTCGGATCATGGCTAGGCTGGTAACGTTAAGCACAGTGGTTGCTGCCAACTAGATGTAGCTTGCTAGCTTGCTCTAGCAAAGCTAACAAGCTAGTTTAGCCGGCTCCCGAAACTAAAAACTATAAAATGCATTTCAAGTGACATCAATATTCATCCCAGCGTTTAACGATGCACATGGAAGTTTGGATAGAAATGACTCACCTTTCCTCTTTCCTTTCCTCAGTTATTTTCGGGGCAGTTTTCTTTTGTTTGCGAAAAATATATATGACAAAAAGTCGAGGGGAAATTCTCCTGATGTGAGGCCCTAGTAAATAAAATACACAAATTCATATCGGCGTTTTTTATCGGAGTCATTTGTCTCGAAGTAAGCATCGATTAAAAACTCGACATTTTTTGAATCTTTTCATAATCCAGGCCTGTGATTCCCGTTCTCTCTCTGACGGCCGATATGGTCGCCCGTGCAGCAGTGCTGGGAGCAGGAGGAACAGCAGACAACTTGACTGACATGAAGGGACTCCAATGGAAGGCCGTGTTCACAACAGTCCTCCGACGGGAGACCCGGATGGGGAAAGACTGGCGGTGTCATGGTTGGATCACACGCGTGACGCGTCCTATGCACGCGTCAGACACAGATCCCTGAGCCCATCATGATTCCATATTCATTTAAAAGGCGGCTTAAAGAATCCTTGGACGGTAGCCTACACTGTTTTACATCTCAGACACACAAGCTCTGGCAGTAGTCAGTTGCTGAAAAATCTAAGCCACCTGCTGATGTTTCATCCACTGACAAAATGTAAGGGCAATTTTATCTGTTTATCTATCTATTTATTTATCCAATCAGCTAGGTCTTCATATTCACCTACAGATGGACAGGCTACAGCAGAGTCGGCCTAGGCAGTTGCTAGGCCAGAACAGCACCACCAGAAAACTTCATAAGCCTAAATATGAAGGCGATTTATCCAAGGGCTTGTTGTAGGCTAAATACTAACCAGCAGATGTCCCTGGTGGCCTACTTTAGTGGTATGACTGCAAAAGGGTTGTGTAGCGAGAACCAATAACTGATTTGATGTAGGAAAACGTTTCCTTGGCCCACCGTGCCTCCCAAAAGCTTCCATCTTTGGGTCTCATAGTTTATGTCTAGTTTTCACCCCTGATTTAAGAATAACACTGTCACTGAGTGAAATTACAATAAGTTGCATCATAAATGCATTTGAATCTGGGAAATCTGGACTGTCAGACAGATTCATTTCTTCATAGGCCTACAAAAGATTCATCCTGAAATGACCTTTTCTGTCCTGCATGTTTGTAGGTCCCCTTGCAATGTGTGTAGGCTACTGGGCTATTTCGCCGGACTGCACCATATTGTCAGTGAGAGTACTTATTCTAGTCACTCCTCTCGGGATTCTGCCCCATCTCTACCACAGGACTGGTACTCATATCATTTCTCTTCTGCCAAACAGCTGTTTATTAATGGTATGTTGACAGTGTTTGTAGCTGATATGTCAATGTAAACAAACAGGCTGTTTGAAAGAAGCATTTACAGGGATTTCAACAGGATTCATAAGGAGTTTATTTAACTTTTGGTAATGCAGAAGAGATAACTTAAATACTGATTGTCAGACTAATTGTTAACTGGCTAGTATCTCATAGTTGAAAACTGGTGCAGTGCAAGCAAGCTCCTCCACCTTCCCAAGTGAGGTTCTTACTGTGAAAAGATGGAAATTACACAGCACTCACACCCTGTCATGACCACAGGAGTCAGTGGACAACCATCATGTGAGCCTTCAAGACCCACTTTGTTTCATGTGCCTTCTCTCATACCTGGTCATGTGATTTAAGTGTGTGCTGTATGACAAAGGTTGATTGTTTCTTAACCCCATGAGCTTAGGCATCAACTACACCAGCAACATATTTATTTTGGCCTAATCCCCCTGGTCTTTTTGTTGTGCATTCCCATCAGGTCAAAACTGAGGAAAAATAACAACAGATATTCTTTCTGAATACATGTCTGGATTTTCTGATTTT
>JAVQKI010103828.1:0-12240 GCA_036025975.1 Nematalosa erebi
ATGAGTTTTAAGTTAACTGACCTTTAAGTGTCAGGGAGGTGCTTTTAAAAAGACTCTTTGAAACTTCTCCAACCATATCAGATGAAAATGTCATCTGTTGTATAAATTGATTGTTTTGGCCAAGACATTGTCATTGTTGTTCTATGTAGCATCTAAGTTCATATAGGTGTTTTTTATAAAAGCAGGAAAACTTAAATGAAGTGAGGCGACCTGGTCCCTGGAAAGAGTCAAATGCTAGTCATACTGGCATCTGATCCAGATGCCAGTATAGTATGATAAAGCTGGAGATTATAGGCTGATATCTAGGTTGCTAGATAGGTAGCTTATGGCATATGTCAATTGAGTCTGGGCTTTGTTGTGTCAACAGGTAAAATCAGAGTCACTAGGCCTTTCAACCAAAATGTTCCTTAAAGTGGATGTGGAGGGTGGAAAGTTATTCTTCAAGAAATCCAAGGATGGGCCAGAAGATAAGTACTATGTACACAACAAAAGTAAGTTTATTCTGAAATTATATAAATGAATTTATGTCTGGGTGTATATGTAGGTGTGTGAATGTATGATCAAAGTTGCTCATTTTTACATTTTGTCAATTTGCAGTCTTACAGCTAGTGAAGTCCCAGAAAATGCAAACCAAACTGGTGATTGTGGTTGAGACAGAAAAAGAGAAGACATTGAGAAAGGAGTATGTCTTTGATGATTCCAAGGTATTAATCTTATAAAATAAAGAGGTTGTCGAGTGCATCAGTGTTGTGTGGTGTTACTAGGTCTTGCTCTTCCGGTCTTCCTTTTCATTTACAGCCTCACAGCAGAATGCAAGCATGCAATAATGTTGTGGTGTATACAGCTCACTATATGTTTTTCTTTCCTTGCATGTGTGTCTGCATGTGTCTGCGTGTGTGTGTGTGTGTGTGTGTGTGTGTGTGTTTTAGAAAAGAGAGGGTTTCTGCCAGCTTCTCCAACAAATGAAGAACAAACATTCAGGGAAAGCAGAGCCAGACATGATCACCATCTTTGTAGGCACCTGGAACATGGGTATATTATCACTCACTTACTCTTCCTCAGTGGGATGCATATCATATCAATATTGTCATTAAGTTTATGTCAAGTCTTTGATTTGCCTTGTCTTTGCAAGTTATTGTACATAAGACTTACAATAGCTTTTATTTGATTGTTCTGAACATAAGAAATGATCTGTGTTCTGTCTCTCTCATCACAGGCAATGCCAATCCACCACAAAACATCACATCTTGGTTCCAGTCAAAGGGCCAGGGGAAGACACGGGATGACACAGCCAATCAGATCCCTCACGACTTCTATGTCATAGGCACGCAGGAGGACCCACTGGGGGAGAAAGAGTGGTTAGACATCGTCAAAGGTGCACTGAGAGACATCACCAACATCAGCTTCAAGCAGGTCAGCATTGCCTATTTGAGATCCAAGTATCATGGTGAAGGCATCTGCTAATGATGTCGCTAACATAACCTGGGCCCTTGCTTGTGTATGCATTATAGGTGGTAATAAAGGCTGAAATATGGATGTAGTGTTTATTAAAAGAAGAATATGCTTTGTTTGTGTGGAAGTTGCTGTAGAAGTGTTAATCAGTAAGTGTAATAGAAGTGTCAAAGACCGTAACTTCAATATTTAAAAGTGTCTTGAGCGAGAGAGATTCAGGTGTTTCTTTGCCTGCTTCCACCTCAGATAAATGAATAATATCAGTTAAATTCAGTCACTATGGCGACTAGAAAGAGCGCAGGGGGCACACTGAGGCATGATAGTGATGAATAGAGGCTGGGGAGTCAGAGTTCCAAGGCAAATTAGACTACTGGTACTCTAGTATTGGAGTGGTATGAACATTTCAAACTTCAGTAATCTATAATGTACCGGCATGCTGTGTTTTTCTGTAGTTTTAAAGTAGTTGTACATGTGTTTGTGCTAATGTTTGCTCTGCCTGTTATGTTTACAGCTGCTTTGATTTGAAGATGTCTTGTGTGCAAGTTCTTATTGTAAAGTAGTGTTCAATGTCTGCTCAGAAATTGTGTTAGTATTTCCTCTCTAAATGACTGTTTTGCCAGCTTTTTGTTTCAGTAGTGCTTATGTGTTACAATGGTGACAGGTAGCAACTCAGACACTATGGAACATCAGGATCATAGTGCTGGCCAAGCCTGAGCACGAGAACCGCATCTCACACATCTTCTCAGACAGTGTGAAGACTGGCATCGCCAATGCTCTGGGTTAGTAATACTACTGTTTCTGTGTGTGACCAACCTGTCATCTCGCCCCCTCTACTGTGGTATTCACTGGTACCAGTTCAGAAGATGTGAAACCAGAGTGTTTTTTGTAGTCAGATACGATGCAAGCCTAGTATGCACGTATGGCACTGCAAATGTGGGGCTCTGGGAAGAATTGTTATACTTGCTCTTGTCCCACCACCTAATTAAAATAATAATGATTAGTAGGGCTGTCTGTATATGGCACTTTTTCTTACCCTTAATGTGATTGCAGTGTGATTTTCTTTTGAGTTCAATAGTCAGCATTAGACACATTAAAATGACTTTTGCTCTCTTCTGTTGCCTCACTTGGAGCCAGGCTTTCTCTGTTGGCCTGTTCAGCTGTACGTCCATCATACTAAGGCCTGGGGGGCTTTTTCAGATCTTGCCACATGTTCATTGTGCAACAGCTCAACAATGGGTTTTGCATAGTACCTTTATCTTTTTATCATCCCTGGCTAACCTCAAAAACAAGTCATCATAGTTGCAAAATTGCACAATTAATTGCAACCTTTGCATAACTTCAAATTATGACTTTCATCAAAAGTCATTAATTAATCTTTCAGCCTTAGAGTTCAGGGTTTATGCTGCAGTCCTCCTGTAACCTTACAGTGCTAATATGGTAATGGTACTTGTTATTAGTAAGCTTTTCACCAACTTCAGATTCTTTCTGAATCTGAATTATTTTCTACCTCCATTGCACTGTTTCACTCCAATCCTGACACAGACAGCTTTTTTATTGTCCATTCAGTGACACTGAAGATTAAGTTGTGTGCTTTGTGTCTTGGTTGCCCTTTCAGGAAACAAGGGTGCAGTTGGGGTGTCGTTCATGTTCAATGGCACCTCATTTGGATTCGTTAACAGCCACTTGACCTCAGGAAGTGAGAAGAAACTCAGGTAGGTGTGGCTTGCAGCACAGGTCTTTTCACCCACTTGTAAAGGTTTCAAACTGCATCAAATCAAATGACAAAGCCACACGTGTAAGTCCGTAACCCTGTTTTAAAAGCAGTTAAATGTAGCCACCATGGTAACCACAAATTAGTCATACCCTGAATTCATATTCTGTCTTTTTTGGTGTTGTAAGTGTAGACCTATTGTGTGTTGTGCAAGAAATACAGAATTTATAATTGAGACTGAGACTGAGAGGAATGCAACCATTCAGTTAAGATATAATTTACTGAACAGTTCACATTATGCTCAGGATTATCACTGCAGTAAAACGGGCCCCTGTATCTTTGCGCTCATCTGACTACTATACATGTTGAAACAGCATTGGTTTTGTTTAAAACCACCAGCTCTGTGGCTTGCAATTGTCTGTCACCTTCACTATTCATTTAGAATTGTGCTGTATTAAGTAGGTCTATATGCGTTAGCAGTGCTACATCATACCTACAAATAACGTAAACAACTGATCGAAGGGCTTTTTTTCCTGTTGTGCATTCACTGATGCTATCTTCCTGCTCACTGCCAGGCGAAACCAAAACTACACCAACATCCTACGTTTCTTAAACCTGGGTGATAAGAAGCTCAACCCCTTTGACATCACTCATCGTTTCACACATCTCTTCTGGCTGGGGGATCTCAATTACCGGATCGAAATGCCATCTAGTGTAAGACAAATTCACATCACATCACATCTTTGTTTAATGCAAAAACAAAGTTCCCACTAACTGTACACAGCCATCTTTAGCAGCATGTAAGACAAATAGCAGACATTTCAGGCAAAAGTAGTCTTTAGCCTCTCGCTCTTTGCATCCTCAGTGCATCATACTTTTCTCAACCCACCATGTCTTTATCAGCGCTGTTTACAAAAAAATAGCATTTTCAAATAGGGTTTGTGTCTCTGCTCCATGGAAGACCATCCCTTTGCTAAGTCTTTGCCTCATTAAAAAGGTTAAAACTTCAGATTAAAGTAGCCTCTGTGCCCTTTAGCCTGTACATAAAACAGTCCGGCACGTTTCCACCATCTCCCCTGCAAGCGTTAAATTCAGCTGCTGCTGACATCACCCGGACAGGAAGAAAAGGCTGCTTTGCATTGTTCACCCCCTTTTGCAGGAGGCGGAGAACATTGTGGCCAAGATCAAACAGCAGCAGTACCAGGAACTTCTCAAGAGTGACCAGCTCACCATGGAGCGCAACGAGGGGAAGGTCTTTTTGCACTATGGTGAGAAGCTAGACCTCAGATGCATGTGAAGAAATAGGAGTGGAGTAGACAAAAAGGGGCCGCCACAAAGAATGCACTTTCACTGTAACCACATGTGAAACCCCCAGTATTTTCACCATTTCTTCTTTAGCTCCCAGCCCTAGCTAGCTAAGCTTTTCACAAAGTTTGGTAGCATTGTACCAGTGCATGAATGTCAAGCACCATCAAATGCAAACACCATAGTAGTAAGCTGCTGTTGGTCACCACAGTGACTCTCATTTGCATCCATTCTGTATTTGGAAACATGCAAAAGGATGCACATGGAATGATTCAGTGCAGAAGAATGCATCATACAGTATAATATCTTCATTCTCATTACTTAATTAAAGGGGCTGTAAATGAGAAGTGTTTTCTTGGTTGGAAGAAACTGATTGGGAGTGAATATGCCAGGATAACCTATTGAATATGTCTTGCCTCCATAAACAAATCAATTCTTTTTGTCTTTTAGAGGAGGAAGAAATCACTTTTGCACCCACTTATCGCTTTGAGAGAGATACGCGGGAGAAATATGCCTACACAAAGGCTAAAGCCACCGGGGTAAATACAGTGTTCCCTCCTACTTCAACAAAAATATATTTAAAGGGGATGTAGAATGGAAAAACTGAGTACTGTACCTTGTTCTATGATATTAAACAGAATATATTAAACATAATGAATTAAAAACAAGCTCCAGTGTAATTTTACAAGCCCAGTTAAAACCTTATTATGTCAAAGTCAAAGCAAAAATGGATTTCCATCTTTTCCATCTAAATCCATGGACCTCATTCAATGGCCTGTTCATTCAGCTCCTGTAGTGGGTGCAGGTCAGGATAGCAAGATTGGCATGTGGCGCTTTTGTGCTCCACCCTGTGGAGGCTGCAGAAGGCTCACAAAGACCCAGTCTTCAGTTTGGTTTTGTTTTTTGGTATTTCCACCGTCTGTGAGAGACTCACTTCCTCCTTCTCTCTGCCTCTTTCTCCCACAGACAAAATATAACCTGCCCTCCTGGTGTGACCGCGTGCTGCGCAAGTCCTACCCATTGGTGCACATGGTCTGTCACTCCTATGGTGAGTCCAAACTACACCTAAAGCTCCTCATTTGGCCCGCAAGTGTTTTTTTAATACACATCTGGCTTGCTTGTGTTTCATTTAGTCCTTTGCAATCTAACATGTATGGTACACCACCTGTTCAACTGTAGGCTGCACCAATGATATCATGACCAGTGACCACTCACCAGTGTTTGCAACATTTGATGTCGGTGTGGCTTCCCAGTTCATCTCCAAAAACGGTAAAGTGCATTCCCTCAGTGAACAAATTCTACTGTTAAACTTTGTGATATGAAAGAATAGCAGAATACATAATGCTTCTGTGTGTGTGTGTGTGTGTGTGTGTGTGTGTGTGTGTGTGTGTGTGTGTGTGTGGCTCTTTTATTTAGACCCCACCAAAGATTCTCAGGGAGTGATTAAGTTCATGAACTGCGTAGCCGACCTCATGACAAAGTCCAAGACCAGGTTCTTCATCGAGTTTCATTCCAGCTGTCTGGAAAGTAAGGCTTCAGCCCACGCACACACACAAGTGTACAGCAATCAGCATCCAAGCCCAACATTTGTTTGAAATGATTTTGGCACTCTTTTCCACTTTGGGGAATGTAATGTGTGTTCTCAGCAGCAGTCTCAATGTGTTGCCTCACAGAGTTTGTGAAGAGCCCAGAGGGCGAGAATCAGGAGAGTCCAGAGGGCTTCATCAAAGTGCGTTTTGGAAATCAAGTGGAGGTAATCTAAACAATCCTTAATCTTAATCCATGCACTTGCATTTGGAGAGTGTGATATAGACATTATGACTCTTTGAAGACTCTCCTGAGATGTTAAGATTTTCTACATGCACTTAGACACTGAGAGACCAAAAATCCAGATTAAAAACATTTTATGCTGGTAGCTGGTTTTAGCTGGTTAAAGGCCTCATTAGCTGGTTCCATCCAACATACTCAGATTTCATATTGGTATGAACAGAGATGTGCATTCACACTGGCTGCCAAAGCTTTCATTGATGGCAGCGTTGCCAACCGTTTCGTAAAATAAGTATTTGGACGATCAAAGATGCGTTCCGTATTGAACACATATGGAATGCACTTTTTTTCGCCAATGAAATGATTACAAAAAAAACATGACAATAAAAAATAGAGATAGTGACCAAAAATGTGTCCGCACGGCATACGCACTGCGCATCTAGCCAAACCATTCAAAACATGCGGATGCAGCTTAAGCTGGTCAGCCTAGCTGGTCTCTGACACCTTATGCACATTATTTGTCCAGTTTAGTGTCTGTGATGGCTAGGAACTTGGACATGATGAAAATGCACTGTACTGATGAAAGTACTGCGACTTCATGGTCGCATCAGTCCTATTGCAGTAGGTAGTGTTAATCAAAGTAGGAGTGGGCTGTTGTTTTTCATCAGAGAATTCATGCAACCAGCCATGGGCACTTGATCCACAGATCAGTGTTTATTTAGTAAGCCATTGTTTGGACATTTTAGGCCAATGCCTTTGCTCTGATAGTGAGTGATAACATTAACCCTATCTTAATGCTAATTGCTTTTAGCTAATAGCAGACTCTGGGAACCTGTTCTTTAGTTTAACCGTTTCAAAACTGTACAGGAAGTTGAACAAACAAAGTCTGTTTCTTCTAATGTCGTTTGACCACACTGTGACTAATTCCCCTCACTGTCATTGGGCAGCTCATACCCATCATCGCCGACCCAGAGTACCTGCTGGATCAGCACATCCTCATCAGCATCAAGTCCACAGACTGTGATGAGTCATATGGTGAGTGACAGCAGTCACTGTGTACTGTGTGTATGGGGGAGTATGGGGGAGTTGGGAGAAGTTGTGTGAGATTTAAGGGAGCATGTCACATGACTAAGTAAGGGTGGATGACGAGAGGAGGTTTAAGGGTGTGAGGGTTAAGGGAGCATGTCACATTGTAACAATTAGACCCAAGGGCTGAGATTATTATGATTTAAAACACGGGTAAAAGATTGACAAAGCTAATTGACATGCAATGTTTCCTGATTCACAAAGATAATACAGGGTATGACAATGTAATATGGAGTTCATAGGATATATTTTTCCATTCATACCAAACCCTATTCATTCATCACCCACAGTGTTTAACATACTCAGTATTCAATTGTCCAAAGCGTAACGTGCCACGGGAGGACTCTGCGCATCCACGACGCACATAATGATATGCGCACTCGTCGGTCTTTCCAAACAGAAAAGTAATCCACCAGTGCCCGAATGCCAGCAACGCAAGAGTCCAAATAATCCAACTGAACGACGGAATGTGATCCTCCCAGAAAAGAAAAGTATAATCCAAGTGGTGACAAAAAAATGGAGCTCCCGAACACAAAAATGATTAGTCTTACTGGTAAAGCTGACCCGACGTCGGACAGTTATATTCTCCTGAGTTCGGCCTCTAAGTCCAGTAAGTGGTGGCCTTGTTCCACCAAGCTTGTTCCACCAGTAGCTTTTTGCAGTGCACTACATGGACGTGTCTCTTCAGGTCTCTCCTGGTCTCCCTGAGATTTACACGCCCCGTTCCCTCTTACTTCCGCGCTTTAAAAGTCTTTCAAAAGTCGGCGCTACTATCAGCTGACAGGCACGTCAGCTGTCAGTCAAGGCAGTCAGCTGACATCCTGACTCCACAAAACATACAGTAAACAGTACATACAGACATTCACATACAGGGAAACAGGTATATGTACTGGATGGGAAACAAACACAGGGAAACACTTAATTTTGCTACTGGTAAACCAATATTTATATATATATATATATATATAAGAGGAGAGAGAGAAAGAAGGGGAGAGAGAGAGAGAGAGAGAGAGAGTGAGACAGAGGTGGTGTGTTAAGGTTCAGTGGGCTGTATGAGTGTAAAACCACACAGACTGATGCTCATGCACTCTCTCTCTCTCTCTCCGTCGCTAAGTTAGAATAAAATTATAAAGCAGCTCCTGAGCAAGTCGATGCTCATCATGATGGTTTCCAAGCAACTTTGAAGACGTTTGTATGGCGTTAACCGTTAGGCACTCTAAGTGCATGAATGTGGAACGAAACGCATCTCGGCCGTGCTATATCGGGGGATATGCAACAGGATCAAAGGTGATTCGACCAATCATAATGAAGTACGAAACTATCTGTTTAAGCATATTCCAAAACTTGAAGAGCGAATCAGAGCGCAGCTCATTATCATATTAATGGGTTTAAGGCATTTTACTCTGGGCCTATTAGCACTGGTTGCATAAGGTCCCAACTGAAATGATGTCCCATCTCTGGAGACCTCAGAGAACATTAATAACCCATGTGGATGCATGTCATGGCCTATTTAATGCTTCCCTGTGGAGATATTTTGGTGTTTATTATTTAAGCAAAGAAAAATAAGCCGATGAAAAACTACTGCTTTGAAAACTAAAATGAGGGTTGAAAGCAAAAAAAGGTTTTTAAATTTTTAAGCCAAACAAAATCGACTTTGTTCTCATTTGCCTTCATTCCAAATCTGAAACCTCTGCTGACAGGCCGAAGTGATTTTTTTTTAAAAACCTTAGAACCCCCCTCTGCTCCCGGCCATCTAGGGTGACCACCTGTCCCGCTTTACACCCTTTCACCCTATTTCACGCCTCATGCAAATTGGGCATTGTGTCCCGCTTTTTCATTATCCTACCAAACTGAAATAAACACGGAGACACATCCGTGGATAAGGCTCGCAGCCCTGGCGGACTCCGGTCCGGATACGCAATGACATCCGGACTGAGATACGGCATGTCTCGCGCCCGGAAATCAGGAGATGAAGAAATCAGAAAATAGCTTTGTTTCGTTGCCGAGACTTTCGTCGTGACGTGATCAATCGCTGTTTGATCAGGGGGGAGGGGGCGTGGCACTGGACTCCAGAAAGATGGGATGCCTGTTCCACATTGTCACACTTAAACTTGGTACTTGTCCCACATTTTGGCTGTGTGGAGGTGGTCACCCTACGGCCATCACGTTCAGGGAAACTTGCAACCAAAATGTCTTGGTTTGCAAAGGATTTTAATGTTCAAAACCTTTTGGTTTGCAAAGGATTTTAATGTTCAAAACTTTTTGGTTTGTAAAGGATTTTGATGTTCAAAACTGTGACTTGCAAAAGATTTTGACCCAGAAGTAAGTACCACTTAAAGTTGCAAGCAAAACATTTAGATTCGCAAAAGATTTAGAGTTGCAAAACCTTTGTACTCTCAAAAAATAAAGCAGTGGTTTTAGATTTGACATGTTATACTTACAAATTTCAAAACCTGGATTTTTGCTTTCATCCCTGATTTAGTTGGGTTTTCTTGTCTTGGCTTTCATAATAAATGATCTTTATATTTCGGGAGCTATTTAACATGGCCTACAGGTATATGGCAGGTGCTTCAATTTGACCTCAAATCTCATGGCAGTTACACCCCTGGAACAGTAATAGGGGTTAATCACTTGTTGAGCTTCTATTTAGATTAATGCGGGTCTGAGCTTGTGTGTAGATTACTGTGAACCTGATTGTGTATTTTAATGCCTGTGGGTTTGATTATGGATGTCGATTGTTGTGGGTGTGGCTCCCAGGCTGGGCTGGTCACTGGGACTAAACCACAGCTGACTCATCCTATTCAGGTGCTGAGGTGAGTTACTGTGGCATTCAGGTGCTGAAACGAGTTACTGTGGCATTCGGCAGCTTTGAGAGGAGCGGCCCTTTGAGAGGAGCGGCCCTTGGGAACATTCTTCAGTAAATCACTACCTGGAGGGCCTAAAACCAGTTCCAGTTCTCCAGCACCCTTTGTGTTTGTGTGAGTGAGTGCGCGTGTGTGTGTGTGTGTGTGTGCGTGTGTGTGCGCCATTGGGGACTGTGGGAGGTGCAACAGATTTCAGAACAGTAAACAGTTGCTGAGGCAACTATTCTACCAAGTGTGGCTCTACCGCTGTAAGCCTCAGGACTACCACCAATGTCACCTGGGACGTCTGCAGCCAACAAGGATTCAAGATTCAAGGTCTGATTCCCCTGTAATTTCAGGTAATTGATTCTTTTAAGAGAAGAAATCTATCATTCTTTAAGAGAAGAAATCTGTGATTCTTTAAAGGGCAGAAATCTGTGATTCTTTAAAGGGAAGAAACCTGTGATTCTTTAAAGGGCAAAAGTCTCCCAGTTCCTGTTTCTGCTCCCATAGTCTGACTACCAGAACCAACCCAGCCATGTAGAACCTTTAATGTTTTTTGTTTTGATATTGTATAATATTCTGTCCGTTTAATTCCTACACCTTTAATATTCTCTCCACTCTTCTGTCCCTACCCCTTTATTATTCTGTTCATTCTGTCTGTTTCAGCCAGAGGACGCCATGGCCGCCAGATATCCTTGGTGGAAGACGACTCTGAAGAAGAAGAAAGATCCGGTGCCAAAGGTCTTGGACTCGGAGGCCAATGCAGACGACACGGCCGGCGGCTCCGAACACACCGCGGGCTCGCAGGGCGGCCACGGCTCCAGCCTGATCTCCGAGGAGACTTATGACGACTCCCGGGAGGAGTCCGCGTTCAATGAACACACCTCTCGCCGGAACCTGCGCGTGTCTCGCTCGGGACGCTTTAAAGAGAAACGGAGAACTCGGGTGACTTTACCCGAAAATAATAACTTTCACACGGCCACTACCGCTGTGGCCAAATAGTGACAGCGAATTTCAGCAGAAGGCATCTTAGTTCAAGCTCACATCTGTCTCTATTGTGTCCAGACTGAACACTTTTGGGCATGTCATGGAGTGGTCTGAGGTTTGAGGGCACTCAAGCACGAGACGCCCACAGCCCTTCTCCCGTAACTGGACATCACCTCTCCTGTTCGCTCCACAACTGAAGGATTTAAAAGTAGCACAAAGTATGAAGGTTTAAAAGCCAGATCTTCCTGGCATCTTTGTTTGTATCAATGGTTGTCTGTAATTTGACATGGTTGGACGGGTATTTATTGATTGATTAGCTGATTGAAGTGCTTTACTATAATGAATATGAAGGATAAGTTAGCGCTACTTTTCTACTGGTGAGTGTTAAGAGATTTATTACTGTCCGCTCACATAGCCAATCTTAATACGTCAATTTATTTCCACACATCAAACTACATCAGCACCTGTGCACCACATTACCTGGTTTAAAGGTTAAAGTCACTGCCCTGATTACATCATAAAGGTTAAAGGTTAAAGTCGCTGCCCTTACAAACAATAATTGCAATAATGGGATGGAAAAATGGAGGGGATGCACTGAATATTTTCCTGTCCAAAATATTGCATATCTGTGGTAGACTGCATAGTTCACACCTTATTTCCTGTCCAAAATAGCGCATTTACTGCAGTCTACTCACCCAAAAGGCTCTTTGGTTAATCTCTCACTGCTCTGGGAACAGCACACAGCTGAACTACAGAACAGCAGGGGCTATCACTTTTTTATTATTGTTTTATTTTGGTGTGTGTGTGTGTGTGTGTGTGTGTGTGTTGGTGTGTGTGTGTGTGTGTGTGTGTGTTGGTGTGTGCCACACCAGTATATTGT
This sequence comes from Nematalosa erebi, assembly GCA_036025975.1. NCBI lineage: Eukaryota > Metazoa > Chordata > Actinopteri > Clupeiformes > Clupeidae > Nematalosa > Nematalosa erebi. The sequence continues at coordinate 12,035 of JAVQKI010103828.1, forward strand.
AGCTGTATGTTGAAGTCACTTACTGAAGGAAATGAATGTTGAAATGAAGAACTGTATTCTGGAAATAAAGTCCTGCCTTTTGTCACTACAAACATCACAAGTCAAATGGTGTTTAATTTTCAAATTCCACTGAATAAGCAGCTGTCAGGTAGCCTAGAAATGTAGACACCCCCCCTAGTGGCAGCAAATGTTATTCACTGCCGGGG
>JAVQKI010103930.1:0-18093 GCA_036025975.1 Nematalosa erebi
GAAAAAAGTTGAAATAAATACAACAGACAGATTATCACTGGATGGATATATTGATTATGAGCACACATCACTCTGTCATATCATGTCCTGTATATTCCAGCAATGTGACTCACAGCATATAGGTAATAACCCCTAGAGTCCACATGTCTGTGGGAAAGGAGACAAAGTCAAAGTTCACAATCTCTGGGGCCAGAAATTCTGGTGTGCCAAATGACACGCGAAGCTTCTCTCGGGGTTTGTATCTAGTGTAGAACAGGAATAGACAAAGGAAGAAAAAAGCCATTTTACTCTCTAAAAGTGTGTAAATAAATCATACTGTTCTAAAGGCCTGTGAAAAAATGAAGGAATGTGTGAGCTCATAGTGCGCATACTGTACTGAGCTTCAGAAAACTGACCACGATGCCAACTGAATGCTGTGACTGCCAGTGCCTCTGTTGCCAATTTAATATGTTGACTCAGCTGCAAATGGCCAGTAGAGGTCGGTCGATATCAGTGGTGCACTCAAATCTGGGCCACAGATACTCATCCACGCAAACTGTAACTTCAAGGGCACCCTGTATACCCATGAGCTCTTTCACTACCATTAAATTCAAAGTTAACTTTGACCTTTGACCTATTCAAAGTTAACTTTTGTCCTTAAGCAGCTCTGAATTGGTCATGCTGTATGTTTGTAGAATGTGTCATGTACCAATCATGTAATAAGCCTGATGTATGTACATACTCATCCCACCAGCCACCGAACCATGGATCTGCCAAAGGTGTCTTCCTATCTGAGTGTTTTTTTATTCACTGGTTGTTCAGTGCAGAACATTTAGATGAAGCTGGACTGTGAAATTCCCCTTGAGACACACCTCTCACTCCTACACATACCTCTCACTAGCCTCACATGCTTTTGCTACGGAGATCTGTTCTCCAGAATGGAAAACCCACAAAACATGAGAACAGTTTTTCTAGTCAATATTGCCACATACACTGTCAAAATACCTCAGGGAGCATCATACAGGAGTATTATCTGGTTGTTACTTCTAGACACCAACTAAGAAACGCCTTTGATAGTTTAGTTATTGTTTCCGTTCCCATGCCAGGCAGTGTTTTAGGGCAATGACCAACTTCACTCGTGGAGGCTAAACAGTTGTCATCCACAGAGATGTGCTTCTATTCCTATGAGTGCAATATTCTGGAGTCTGAGTGTGTACTGTATTGACTATATGAAGTCAATGAGATTTATTGAGGAGGTGACAGACACAAGCTCATTTAGAACATACCTCCTGGCTAGCCCAAAGTCTATGAGCTTCACTTGATGACCTGTGCGATTCACACAGAGGATGTTCTCAGGCTGTACAGATCAGACAGACAGACGGCATTGGCTTAGAATAGTCACACAAAGCACTACGAAAGCCACTGTCATGTAGTGACAAACTATTAGTTTAAGAGAGGGAAGCTCGTGGGGACAACTCACCTTGAGGTCAAGATGGAGAACATACATCTGGTGCATGTACTGGATACCTTCGCAGATTTGTCTCACAAACACCATTGCATCCACCTCTGTCAGCGGAGAACTCTCATCCACAATTCTCTCAAACAGCTCCCCACCCTCAACACTGGGAGATGGCCACAAGTGCAAGTACAATTGTCCATGACGAAACACAAAGCAATAAAAAGAGCCACAAACAATAAAAAGAACCCCTTTTATCATATGATGATAAACAGATCGTGAGTAGCTCCTACTTACTACTCCACAATGAGGATGACCTGGTTTTTCACCTCAAAAGCTGCATACAACTGTAGGATGTTGGGATGACTTAACTGATTCATCACTTGTATCTCATTCATTGTCATTTCCTGCAAACACATACAGAGAAAACTATTAAGTTATCTTAACACAGCTCGAGAACGTAATTAATTTGACATTGGCTGAATTTACTATGGTCTTTGTTTAGGTGTAAGACTATTCAATCTAAAACAGCTCTTCCTGCCCCAAACCTTAAAACGAAAAAGCTACTGACACAACTTGTTGTACATTTCTTGTGCATCTGTGCCCTTTGAGTGTTTGAGTGGTCTGGTGTCAGTTAAAACTACCTTTTCTTTAGGCGTTCGTGTGCTGATGATCTTTGCTGCTAGCCTCAGGCCAGTGGCATTTTCAGTACATTTATGCACTTTGCCAAATCGTCCGCTGCAACAACAATTTTGCATTATTATCTGTACGCTTTATTCATAAGAGCAAGACTAATGACAAGGCCTTAACAGTCACAGAGTACACACTTTATTCTTAATGAAATGCGTCATAAATTCTCTCTTTGAGTTTATGATGCATTTGAAAACTGCATTGATTGAAAACTGCATTTCAACAGAATGACAGAAGATGGCAGCAGTTTCACTGATACACAACTATTTTGAAGAGTTGACAGAAATTTTTAATTAATATATTTTTTTGTTTGTTTTTTAATTGTGGGCATGTTTAATTCTGTGGAAACCACTGGAACACCCATTAATTGGCACTCTTTCCAGCACTCTTTCCAGTTTAGCCGGATTGCTACTTTCATTTTTTGTACAGTCTATGCTTGTAAACCACAACCAATGAGGCGGAGGGAAGGACAGGCCTCTCACTTTTGAACAGGTTTTCTTGCCTACATTTGGCTGAAACGCAGTATTCCTTTTGCATGACATTTATTCAAATGCAATTACACTGTGTCTCGTTTTTTTTCTGTTGGTATATCTTGCTGAATTACAATTCTAAATAGAGTTAAAATGTTTCCAAATGCACTAATGAATGGATTTACAAGATCTCAAACATGTACACTCATATGATTTACCTCACCTACAACCAATGACTAATGAGTATCTAGACTACTTTTAATAGATTCATGAGCAACAAGTCAGAGATAGTCTTCTGTCCTCACCGGTGGGTCATTTGGAACTGCCTGCTCAGAGAGAATGCAAGGCATAGGGCAATGTGTACCCATGCCCAAAAAGAATATCAGCAGGAGGAGAACTCACCCGCCCAGGACCTCTTTGGTGTGGACAGTGAAGAAATCATATGGAGGGCTGGGCTTCAAAGCAACAAATCGGTGAGGGAAGGGTGCAGGCTGAGGAGGAATATCATCTTTAGGACAAAAGGGAAACACAATTGTGATAAATGGTGTGGGACTGGCTGAGTGCTGAGAAACTCCATAATGCGGTGATAGTTCCTGCTTATCAGGCCCTTCCAAACTCCTGGCCTACAATGACCAGTCATAATATCACGACTGTGATTATATTTATACTTAAAATGCATTCCATGTTGGGTAGCAGAGGAACAGGTGCTGGTGAAGGGCAAGGGGCACAGGCAACAAAGGGAAAAAGGATTAAAGTGCTCCAGATACTTCACATCAGGTCACACCAAACTGGCACTGCCTGACTGTCACTCTTCATCAATCACCATTATTACTTCACATAGAGGCCTTCCACAGCCAACCTCTGGCTTACACCAAAGATCACTGAATACTGACCAAGATAGAGCAACATAATACACTACAATGGGAGCAAACACGAATCGTTCCAGTCTGCATAAGTGGGAGTGTCACGTAACATCAGAATATAAATATACTTTCAATCTTTTGTGTCAACGTAAAGCTCGACTCGGTCTCGGTCTGCATAAAGGAGAATTTCCCCCCTCGCCCTAGCGAAAATCGAACATGGAACTTAACGAACGTTTGTGCCTCTCGCTTCACTTTCACCCTCTCTGCTTACACTGACCACTGCAATCAAGCATGACTTACATAGCTGACTCAAATACAAAAACTTACCTATGACTTTCAGTGCAGTTGTGGGGGGAGCTTTTATTTTGGTAGTCTTTTCCTCCACAGCCGCACTCACTCTGATCTCTATGTTGCTGGCTGGGGCTCTCTGAGCTTGAGCTGAGACGGCTCCTGCCGCTGGTGCTAGGGTCCTGCTGGGGTCAGCCGCAGGTACTGGAGTCTTGTGAGGCAATGGCAGCTTTTTGGGCACAGGGTCAGTGTTTGGTGGTGAACTCTGTAATCTACAATCCAACAAACAAACTTAAACATAAAACACCAGACGCAGCACATTTTTGAACTCATTAAATTACATTGTCAAACTCAAAACAGTGACAAACTCAACATTTTCCCTTTCTCTCTGTGAAATAACAGCCCGTACACATTAAGATCACCAGTGCAGACATTTCCAGACTATCTTACCTCTGCAAGGATTCTGGACAGCTTTGGACTTGTCTGAGGGCCGGTGCATCTGCCGTGAATGATGGAACAGCCAGTTGTGCCTTCTTAGGAGGAGCAAGACTTGATGGTGATACTGTTGTATTTTCTGCATTGATAGCCAAGACAATTAAATAAATGTCTATAACATATGCACCTCATCCAATCCAAGTCACAAACCACCACAAACAAGAGTAAATCAAGAACCAAGACAAAGAATTAGTGTGACACACAAATAAGATGTGATTTTACCTGCCACTGTTGGTACTGTTTTTGGTGGAGACTTGACAGAGACTGTGGGCAGGGCAGGGTTAACTTGCACCAGTTTGCCCACACTGGTGTCTTCATTAGCTGGAGCAGCAGCAGGTTTCTTAGCACAAGGGTCTCCTGTCTTCATGAGAGGAGGGCTGATTTTAGCAGCAGCTTCTGGTGCTGCCTTTGAATTATGCAGTCTGAAATACACAAGACCAATTCTTCATTAAGCACAAATATAAAAGGCCAGTTCTTCATTAACCCTAAATATAACAGAGCAGTTCTTTGTGAACCTCAGGGCTTCCCTGAAGTCAAATACAACTAAGGTTCAATACCAAGGTAGTGTACAAGAAATCTCCTTGCTGTCCCAAAATGTTGTCACAAATTATCATGGAACAAACGTAAAATTTTAACCCAATGATACAGATTATGTCAAATAGCTTAACTGAACCCCATTAATGAAGATGCTGGAAATGAAACATACCAAAGCAGCATCATGGTATTATTATGTTTTTTTTCTTTTGACAGATGAATCAATACTCTGACAAGGTATAGCTGACACCACACATTTCAGTTGTGTTTCAAAGTGTTAAACTGTCTCAATGGTTCCTCTTCATCGTTTCTTTTTATATGCAGCATCAAAAATACTGAGCAATCAAATAACCTGGTTGGGTGCCTGGACAGTAGATTTGTTGTGGGCAACCGTAGATTTGTTGTGGGCAATTCACAGTTAGGCAGCCAAGAGTGTTTACACAGAAGGCTTGCGATAATTGCCTAATGTTTTGGCACTGTAATTTGGTTTAGTGCAGTTGGACAGAGGAAACCTAAGCACGTGGCACACTGTAGACTGGCCTGCTGGGCAACGAGTGGTGTTATCACGCAATAAACATGGAGGGTTAATTCATTTCAAGAGTGCAGAGTGTATTTGCTGGTTGACTACTGATTGCAATGTGTGCAGTCTTTGCCTCAACTGAAGACAGAGGCAAAGGAGCGGTTTGATTTTGCTAGAACCAGTCAGGTCGGTATATCCCGACCCTCTGGTCTCAAAAGCACGTTAAGCCTGTTGCCAGAGAGTATAATCAGCTGCAGTCCAGATGGATCCTGCAACAATGTGGTTACTTTTAACAAGTATATGTCCTATTCAACCCCTGCCTATGTCCACCTTCAGACACGATGGCAGAGTTGCGCAGGCATTGAGAAGAGCATCTGACCTTGAACCTAGATCAGTCTTCGCCGCAGCAGGTTGTGGCTCAGCCCCAACACTACCAGTCTGAGGCTGGGGTATGGGATTCATGGTGGAAAACCCTGGTCCTGGCTCACAGCTGCAATAAACAGGAAGGTCAGACAGAAAGCAATCATTTATTTCCAAACTGGCAGTGAACTGCTCAATTGGCCTTGTGTGACTAATGAGTGGACAACTGACCTCCCCTGAGGGTCTGAAGGGCTTTGTTTTTTGGAACCAGGGCTGTCAACAGGTGGACTTGCCACTGTTGTCTTTGATGCAGGTGTTGCCTTCACAATGCTTCCCTCAGACATTGCATTCTTTGATGTTATAATAGCCTTCACATTTGGGGAGGTGGCAGGCCCAATTTGATTGCCTGGGACACTTTTAACATCACTAATAGTTGGTGACTTTTGTCCTCTTTCCAGCTTTGTACTGGGCACTGCAGCAGCTTTAGTTTCTTTAAGACCAGTTGTGTCTGCAAAGACAGCAAGATTCCCTACAACATCATGACCATTTCATTCCCCTCTATACAATAGTTAAGACAAGTTAAAAACCCATAACTTTGATTACTGTTCCTTAATAAGCACCTTTGATGCTGTTAGACTCAACGTTCCTCAGAGGGCCAGTCAGGACACTCTGTTCAAATTTGCTGGGTTCAAGCTGCACATAAACTTCATCCTGAAAAAGATTACCAGTATCCCCATTATCACGGTATTAGTTATTGGCTGAATCATGGAGCTATATGCTCATAAAACAATCCCCTTTCACATGTAGCCAATAAATTACTGCTATTCACTCACCGCCAGCATCCTCATTGGAAGTGACTTCCTCCTCTGTTGTATCCCCATAGGTAAGGTCACTTTTTCAGCAATAGTGTGCAAGCCCCTCTCCTCCAGGCCTTCAGTTTCACATGAATTAAAATGGACTATCTTAACTGATAACTGCAAGTGTGATAATGACAGTATTGTGCAATATCCACCACCAGGCAGAAATGAACTGGTTTACATACCTCGCATACAGAATCACTATCCAAAAGAATGAACTCAGTGCAAAAACAGGTCGTGATGTGTCGAGACATCACACAATTATATTCAAAACAGCGTTAAGTGTGATAAAAATCATTAAGGAATTTGACATACAATGGCACACAGCATATCATCAAAAATGTTAATTGAACATCCTGGATATTCTCACCTCGCATTACAGTTTCCAAGGTCCTCTGAATCTCTAGAACATTCTTCTGGAGCGAGTCCAGGATTCTGGATTGAGTAGATAGCATGCTGACCATTGCTTCTTGCTGGTTTGTGTGTCTGCTGCATGTTCTACACATGCCACAGTCACCACTAGGCTGGGGCAATGGCTCTTTGAGTTTACCCTCGATGTGATTTACCCTAGCCTTTAAGCTGCCCTGAACAGGTGGAGGGGAGGCTGGACACTGCCCTACACCAATGGCTCCAGCATTAGTACTCCGCCATGGATATGAAGGACCAGCAGGCTGCTTCTTATCCATTGATTCGGTTTAAGCCTGTTGCGGGGTTGATTTTCCACTTGAGAACCAATTTTTCCTGCATAAACTAACCATTAAATTCACAAATTAACTATAACATTTTTGGATTGTGCAATTATTGATGGTGTATATCTTCCATACCAGATACTGGGGAGCAGTCCGAGGAAAAGATCAACTTTTTCTTCATAACAAAGGCCTAGCACAGGTGCAGAAGGGGCAGTGGAGAGAAAGAAGCGCATGTGGTCCTCTCTGGAGCGAGTAGGAACAGTCAAGCTAAGATTCCACCTTTATCTGCTGGAGCTGTCGCCGGCACACCAGAAATAGGCAACTCAGGGAGGGAGGGGGTCTGCATGGGTCTGGAGTCTTGAATAGTAACTGATAACAAAAGTATGTGAGGCAGGCTGTGGAAACGTCAAACAGGCAGTGTAACTTTTCCAATATATACAAATTTATAACCACAACTCATGAAGAGAGTATTTTTAAATATTAGGAGTTAGGGCATCAACGGGAACCATCCTAGTCTCTATTGACTGAAAATATGAAAATAATTCTGGTGTAGATATCACTAACAACCTAAAATATCACCTTATATAGTCAGTACTTAGTCCTGTACTGATGTGCCTTAAAATCAACCCCACAAATGTCCCCTTTATAAAATAAATATTTCAGGCACCAAAACCTGCTCTGTTGAACAGACAAGCATACGGTCATATTGGTGCCATCTGGACAACTTTACCAGATGAAAGATCAGTTGTAGTGCCCGTTCATAAATCTGCATGAGAAATACCAAACAAGTCGTTGCTTTAATTTTCTATCCTTTCGATGGTTAACACAGCACCGGCTTCCTATCCGTCAGCCATTTCACATGTTGAACCCTGCGAGTGAGAACAGATCTACTGCACAGAAGGCAGACACTCACATAGACCAATTTAACTCCTTAGAATCTGATCTGACAAAGAATACAGCAGACTGTCCAGGATCTGTTTGGCATTTTAGCAAATCTGGAGAGTGCAAGCTCAGGGTTGTCCAAAATGACTGTTGTTGGGGCACAGTGGATCAGTGGGCTAAGCTGTAACCATAAATTGAAGTCCATTAGAGTCCGACCTGAGGTCACTTCCTGATTATTCACTGTCTCTAGTTAGTAGTAGCTTTCAGGAGTTGTTAGTAGTTTTCAGGAATCATCAAGATCACACAAAGTGGAAGTCATGGTTGTAGTCTTGAACTATTTATTGTAAAGAACATAGTGTTCATATTGTCCAGGCCACGTTATACATCCACAGTGAAGAAACTGTACTACAATAAAAGTATTCACTTAACAGAAGTGTTTATTTCCTTTGCAAAATGTTGAAAGTAAAAAGACAAAAGCAGGAAGTACAGGGAATGTAAAACATGTAAAAATGGATGTTTTAAAAGGCTCAGTGATATGAAAATGACAAACACTGCTGAAGCTAAAAACGAATATAGATAGAACAAAAGTAAAAGTATGTACAATTTATATTAAAAAAAATGCACAAAATAGTTAAGATAGTCTGGGTGCAAGTCCATTTACATGCGGAATCTGTCAGAAAAGTTAGGAGAGTGCGGAACAGTAAGCGGAAGCTCACTTTTCTTAACCTCCACCTGCTTGTAATGTCTGATTGGTTGTGCCTTGTGAACCTGGGGAAAAGAAAAAGGCAATTTAAGAGACGTTTAATTTACAAATTAACACATTTCGCAAAGCAACAAAACCTTCACAGACAACACACATTTAGCTTTACACTAGTTTTATACTGTATATTTAGGCATTTGCTTACATGTGCGAAACCATATAAGTAACATGGAGTTTGTATGGCTGTAGATTAACTTTGAAAAGCTCAGGCAGCTCACCAGTTCGTGGCGCAAACGGGCCACCTGGTCACGTTCCTGCTCTTCTTGCTCCCTGAGTCGCTCTTGCTCCTGGAGGGCTCGGAGCGCCTCCCTCTCGCTCTTCTCGCGCTCAAAGTCCAGCCGCTCCTTAGCCCGCCGCTCAGTGGACAATTGGAATCCATCAGTAGCTACAGAATTAGTGGTATTGTCTTGAGAAAGTGCCAACAGTACAATGAGAAGACCGGAAAAGAGGCAAGGAAGCAAAGTGTTGGAGGGCAGGAGCAAGTTTGAAATGGAAAGGGGAGGAAGCAAAAACAGTGTACATGGGGTGTTAACAAAGCAGTTGAGGACACCATGGTGAATTTGGTGCCTCTTATGGCACATTTCCATCAAGGACCAGGGCCAGCTCAAGGCTTTTCCCCAGTATAAAACACCAGTGCAGTAATATCTGTGAAATTAGCCAACAATGCTAGAAACTTCCCAACAGCGCTTAATGAAAGCACAAGCAAAATGTCAATTTAGTCACTTGGACATTTTAATCTTATTTAATTGTTAGAAGCAATATTACATTTTTTGGAAAGATTGTATATCTCTGTAGAGCATCAGGCACCGGTGTTTTACCCCTTAAGAAAAATGTGCCACTGAAGACCAACACTGACAGACAAAAACTAAGCCGCTTTGCTTTCAGTCGCAAGGGAATAGTGAGCCATTGAGCCATTAGCACACAGGAGGAGATGAGGGCTGGGAGAGTTGGGATTTGTGCTTCTGCTAGCAGACACTACTTACCCAAGATGCTTCTGTTCTCCTTCTTGGGCACAAACGGCTCTTTGTGTGTAACTGTATTTGGCCGTGCCTTAAAGTTGGCGGCTTCAGCCTGTCGTTTCAGCTCTTCCTTCATCTACCAGCAAACAAACGGAAGTCAGACGTCTAGGCAAATTATGCTTTTCAGAAGACAGGAAAACAATGCAGCAAGCTGTGCACACATAAAGGCACCTCACCATTTTCTCCCATCGATCACCCTTGGTTGCTCCCCTCTCATCAGCCTGGAGCCTAAAAGGCTCTGGTTTGGTGGGCTCCAGTACCTTCTTCTCAGGGAGGCTGATCTCACTGAAGTCTGGAAGCGGTGTGGCCTTGAACTCCGGCACCTGACAGAATGCAAGCAGGGACTCTTTAGCAGCAAAATGGAATGGAAAGGAATTTACTGGAGCAATGCATAACACAAAGCTGGTGGAGTGAACTGAAAATCCTGCCTTGCAATGAAACTAGTCAAATGCATCATTGGAATAGGCACATCTGTACCTTTTGTTAAGCACATGCCTGACCTTCACTCAGCAGCCATCTTTGTACTGCTTTGGCAGTTATTTTGAATGGAGGAGCTTCTATATAAGGACACTGATGCAACTAGTATTTGTACTTTCTAAGGGCAAATTTGAGGATAAGGATAAAAACAGGCCATTTTACATTTTTTGGGGTGCTAATCTTGAACATTTTGTTTACTAAGCTAAATTTTAGGGTGAGTTTTATGGCTGCTGATTGGTGTAATAATTTTTATCCCCTTAGACAATGCATTGCAGGTGAATAGGGTAGAAATCATACCCGGGTCCACCACAACCACAATTTAAACAAAATTTCACATACAAGGTAATACAATTTGTGTTAAAAAACAAATAAATACACAAAAATAAATACACAAGTATCCAATGTTATGTTTGAACTTCTCAAATTCTTACAATGAATATTTAACAGTACCTCTTCCTTGCGAAGCTCCTCAAGTTTCTTCTCCTTCATTGCCCTCCTTTCACGCTCACGCTCTTCAAAAGAAAAAGGGCACATCTCTACAACACTTTTAGCTGGAAGCTTGGGATGGAAAGGTACAGAATGTGGCACAGGAACAGCCTTGATGGGTGCTGGTTTAACCTACAAAAGGGGAATGATCCATTTCAGTAACTGAAAAATTTCTTGGACATGCCTTAACATATTGTATGTAAAATCAAGTGTCTCCACCTCTTCAATTTTGCGTTCCACACGGACACGGTTTTTCAGAGCAAATGCTGGAGATTCTGGTACAGTTGGAGCTGCCACTCTTTTCTCTGGGACACCCTGAAAATTAGATGTAGAGGCAATATAAAGACGCTAAAAATGAATTTCTACTCTCAGTGCACAAATTCACTTGGGAAATCTCAAATTCATAACTAAGAGGTATAGGCTAACCGATGTAACCAACTTCCACTGAACTAAGCTAAGGTAGACAAGACTCACACTGGCTTATTGCATGTGCATCTTATTAAACTCAGGAGTAGACAGCAAATGCTGGAACCCAAATGTTGGGTGTTCCTAGGTGTTGTCAGAGACAATAGCCAGTTTGTAGTAACTCAACACTTCTCATAACATTCAATTAATAACTCCTCGTGATCAGCTAACTATTCTCCAAGGCCATCATAAAAATCCAGGGTCTTTTTACAGGGTGCCTGCCCCCTAAAACAATAACAGACTTCAGGACAACTGAAGACAGGCACTGGCATGTTTTTTTTTTTTGTCCTCAGGTCCAATACAAACAAAGGATGTGTTGGACAAAAACTTTTCCCAAAAATCTAAAATGAACACACCACCATTTTGGTTGCTTTAAACAAACACAAACACACACTCTTTCAGCATTGCTGACTGCACCTTTAAGGAGCATGGTTATCATTATCATTGCTGCTTTGAATGCAGTTAAGCCGGTTCAAAAACAGAGTTGGTCGTTCGGCTGAACACCTAGCCTTCGTCTTTTTTTTTTTTTTTTTTAACCTTTGGAAGGTTTCCCTCCTTTTTTTAGTGATAAGACTTCTACCATCTCAGTAAGCCACTTGTTTTGTGCTGGGTACATCAATCCATTCACTTCTTGCCTCAATGTTCAAAACTTCGAATTCCATCAGGTGACATTTTACATCTCCAGTGATTGTCTTGTCTGCAAACTTTGAATGTCACCCAATCGGTTTCAGGTTATTTAAAACAAGACGTAGACAGGTATACTTCCACATGTAACATGAATGTATTACTTGAATCTGTTGCTGCATCAGAAATGTGCAAATTCTGTTACATTTTCCTGTGGTCATCCTTATTTAGCTGATTAAAAAGTGCAATGCATTTCTAATTCAAAAGTTAGCAAGTCGTCAACGTTTCTGATGAAATGCAAGACGGGCTCACTGAAATGTATGATACATACCACCACTTCCTCCAAGATTTTCAATGGCAGGGGTTTGGAGTGGAAGGTGTAGTTGTCTTCCGTTTCCATTGGCTTTTTACTGGACTGCCTCTCCTGGAGGCGCTTTTCAATCTCCAGCTGGAATCCCTCAGGTTGGGTGACCTCCTTGGCCACTGGTTTCTTAGGCACCACTGCTGCCTCCAGTATTTTTCGGTTGAGCTCAAGGGCTTTAAACTTAAACCTGAAAGAGATAGTGAAAACCAAAGTATGGATATTTCTCATGATATGCAATCCTTCAATAGGACCGCTGACACTTCTGCATGTTCCAATGGGAGACATCAAATGACTAATGAGAGCATATGGCTGATGTACATACTGCTGAATCTTTTCCAGCTCTTCAGCCTCAATCTCTGCTGTACTCTTCACCAGCTGCGGACGACTCCTCTGGCGGGTCATGAGCTGAGGGGTCACAGGGTGCGTCACCTTTGGCCGCTCAGTCTTCACTGGTGATGGGCCTTGAGGACAGGAAAGAATTTTCAAACAAGTGAGCGTTCATACTTAACAATTCAACCTGAAGTAGCATATTACATGAAAACAGTAAAAATAAGTAAGTTCGTAATGAACCTCTCTCTTGACTTTGGCGACTGCGCAAGTGATAGCGCACTGGGGTACGTCTCTGGTACTGTTCAATCTGTTGTGCCATGGGCACGTATGCAGCAGAGTCCTCATGCTTTCGTTTGCCACCACGAGACAGATTGAATGGCTTAGGAATAGTGGTCCCCTTTGGCAGCGCTTTTACCTAGGATTAGACAGCGCAATGGCACACATGTTCATTTCTCACAATTGAAACAGAGACTACAACCATAATGTTAGATACAGCAAAACATCAAGTTGCATTTACAGGTGAAGTATGGTGCTTCCGCAGCTGAGAAGAAAAGTCCACTTCTGTGTAGGTGGAACTGGAAGCTGTTCCATTGCGTTTTAATCGTGCATCTGAGCGGAAGTGGAACTCTTTTGGTACTGTTGTCAACAGAACTTGTTTCTTCGGGGGTTGACCTACAAGAACCAACAAAGCACTGTTTCCACCTTTTTTGCACACTGGAGACACACACGTATAAACATGCACACTGGCCCTTTTCAGATGACACAGGACAAACTGATATACCAAGTCTAAGCAGGGCTCTGGGAAACAGGTGTTGTGTGAATTAAAGTAAAAATTCATGGACTCAATGCCCAAAAGAAACCGCACTTCATATTAACTGTCAAGTTTCCAGTGGCAACTTTCTGCTTGTAAGAGGGGAAACAATTTCTGAGTACAAATGGAACACAGCATTTCATACCCTGCAATGTGCCTCATCGATAAAAGGGAAATGTATTAATTGTACTCACTGCCTGCAAGGGCAGCCTTGTAGCTGGCTTCATTCCTACGCCGATGTTCAGCCACCTCATGCTGGAGCGCTTCAATGCGTTCCATCTCCTGTTGCTCAGTGGACCTCCTAATATAGAAATGGTCATCATTATATACATGAAAGCTTATTTGTGCTACTATGCAGTGTCTAAAACTTGGTCGTTTGATGAATTACGTTAAATAAGCCCCATAAACCTCAAAATGAAATAAATGAGTGAACACATAAACACAGTTGGCTTGTTGGCATGATGGAAAAAAATACACAAGTGCTTTGCTCACTGGTTGGCAGGAGCATCAGAAGCTTCAGAGGCACGGGTCTTAGGTTTGGAAGCTGCAGACTTTTGACTGAGTCTACGACTGCTCCTTACAACTCTTCTTTGCCTCTGTGTATGGGAAGAGCTCCTGTCAAAATACAAAATGAAGTCACACAAAAGGCTGTGGGAGGAGATCACTTTTAATAACCAAGTTCTCCCCAATGTGTGAAATCTTAACTCATGAACCAAATACCCGGAGAAAAACGTCTTTCAAGTTTACTGAACAAGCAGTGGGCATGCTACCTAAAAAACTAAACACCTCAGTGAACCCCTGGCTGCCACCTTGGTGAACCCCTCTGAACCTTTTCTAAACAATTCAGCATACAAAGTTATATAAAATTATGACAATAATGCATCCTGTTTTTTTTTTTTCCAGGCACACATTTTACCTCCAGTTGTGAAATGTTCTTTTAGGTGTTGGTACAACTCTGCAAATCAGCATAGTTCATCAGATCTCTAAATCTTAAAATAGTGCTGTCCAAGTCACCATAAAATACACTGATATAACACACAGTCTCTCTGTCTCTCACACACACACACACACACACCACACAAACTGACCTTCTCTGTTTCTTAACTGGTGGGGTCACAACCTTGGCCTCTGCTACTGGTCGCTTGGACACTCTGTTAAGCAAAAGCCTGTTAGCTCTGGGTAAAAGATGTCAGTAAGGCAAAGACACAGTTCAATATGCTGATATATAAGCCGGTGATAAAGGCCAAACTGTACCTGCGTGGTTGAGCCTTAGTTTGGGTGGGACCAGATGCTGCTGGCTTGTTGTCACCCCATGAGACAACAATGTTTGAGGGTGCATTGTTCTCAACGGCATCCTCTGCAAGAGAAGCAATCAGCACATTATTTTGGCTGGCAAGCACAATTCAAATTCAGCATTCTCATTTAATTTCAGTAAATCTAGACAATCAGTATGTATTGTTATTAAATTAATTAAAAATCTAATCTCGAACTCCAAGATGACAATACCTTCACAGAACGAAAAAAATACACACATAGTGGTGCACGCAAAAGGATGAAGCAAAATTTACATATCACCGAAAGATCTGTTCAATCAGGTTTAGGGTGTTCAAAAAATTAACACCATTAAGTCATGTCATCTACACCATAACAGTGGAGGCTTATGCCAGTGACAGTGCATGGATCATGGTGACAGCAGCCAACTTTCCTTGAAATAGCAAGGCAAGCACATGTTTCAACAATGTTTCTGACACACTAAAACTGAATAGAGGCTTTGTTAATGCTATTAGTAATGCCTGTGCTTGCCTTGCTACTTCCTGTAAATTTGGCTGCTGCCTGTGACAAGGGTCTGTGGGGTTTGTCTTGCCATTTCAACCATCTCACTAGTGCCTCCTAAGGTGTGAATTGGTACTATACATGCTTTTGTCCAAAGCAGTGTAGCTACCTATATTATATTGAAACCAAAGATAAAACAAAACAGATGTTGTTGCTTGCCCTTCAATCCTGTGCAAGAAACAGTTTTATGTTACTGAGAGGCAGCCTGCCCCCAATTCTGTTTCAAGTTCAGTTCTGTGATTTTTTCCTTTTTTATATGCAATCATGCAAAATGACAAGGACACAGTAGCCAACCCAACACCACTCAATCTAGCTTAGAAGTGAATTACGGGACAAATTTACTACTTTAACAAGAGACTTTCAAGTAAAAAGAGGCCTTGACACACCTTTGTCAGCTGTGGCCTCCTTTTCCTTGGGTGGAGGGGATGTCAAAGCATCTTTGACCTCTCCAATCTCCTGTTGTTCGACAGGCAAGTCCTTAGAGCATTCTACGTAAAGCAAAAGGGGAAGCATGATGACACTAGCTGATGCAGTCTACAGCCCATAATCAATTATTTACATTATTCAGAACTCACCAAACCACTGGTCAGCACAATCATCCGTCTCAAGAGATTTGAAGTCCAAAACATGGCTGGGGGCATCAAATTCATAGAGGTCCGCAGAGCCAGTAGGCTGCACGTCCATCTCAGAACCTAGTGTAGTCTGTTATCCCAGATTAAGGTTACCTAGGTTATATTTAATAGCACTTTACATTACTGAGACACAGTGGTCAGTATTAAACCTTCATTTGCAAGGGCGCAAGTAACTAACTTGTCGCCAACTGGTAAACAACTACCTAGCTTCAGATCCAAGCACCGTGATTCTCGGACACTGCATTCTCTAACGTAACGTACATGCTAAGTCGGCTAAGTTAACCGGTGTCGTTTTTCCTCATCATTAGGAACGATAACGATTAGTATGATAACTAAACACGAATGAGTGTCGAAAATATATTTTATACTGATAGGATAATTAACGTTACTAGCTAACTATTCATAGCTATGATAGCTTAGTTAGCCGACTAGCATTGTGTTCCTCGCATTGCTGGCAAAGTAAATCAACTACACCAAATAAGTTTATCAAAAGCAAGCGTCTTCTTTCTTAAGGATTACCCATATCCTCCAAAAAGTCGTAAAAAATAATGGTATATAAAGCAGGCTACTTACAGATATTTCAAGTCAAAATAGTCTCCCTCACAGAGTCAACTGTTATGTTGACGGTGTGCACTGCGAAATCCGAATTTCTGCGCCGTTGCATTGACGTTTAAAATTCTTCAAATCATCCAATGACCTCGAAGATGGAATACGCTTTCGTTTTCATTGGATGTCGTTTGATGTGACGTAACCAGAGCTGTGGACGCTGGCTGCTGTTTTCTCTGCCGCTCTGGTTGCAACGAAAAGGCTGCTGGTAACTAGCTCCGCCCTCAACCCTCTCTGGATTAGATAATGGCTGCTGTGCTGGGGCCCTCATGTGAGCGATTCGCTTGCTATGTTTCCCGACCCGAGTTGCTATTGTTGGACAGGATGTGTTGTTTTTTCTTGTATTCTTTTGTGAAACTAGCAAGTTAAGCATGCGCGTTTATCTGGCCATCATACACCACCCAAATTAGGTTGAAGTTAAACAAAAAGGCTACATCAGTGGTGAATTGTACAGTTACTTGAACATAAACATAGGCCTAATAATTACACACACTTCTGTCTCCGTTGACCTATCAAGAACTATCAAGGAAATTCAAGGTGTCAGCGCTTTCTTCCTGTGTGTGGCCTTTTACAGGTAGCTTGGGAGTGCTCAGAGGGGACAACCATCTTCCTACCTGGCAGATCTACGTCAGAACAGTATGAATAAAAGACACTTCACTGGAGGCGTTTCAGACCACTGTGTCTCTGACCACAGGTAGGCCTAATGAAGATGAACACTGGCCTACTGAATTTAACAGGCTACGTGCCAAATAGGTTTGTAATGCACCCGCCTCCCACCTCCCAACAAAACCATTTTTTTTAAAGGTCTCAATGTGAACTAAAATGTTAATAATGAACATTTGAAAATGAACCGCCCCTGAGTCCCATAAATAGATGCCTGCTGAAAATCGATACATTTTAATGCAGTTGAAATACATTAGAGAGCATTGTCCTTTCCCGTAAAAACAGGTTAAACAGCTTATATTCTATATTTTCTTAAAGTCCATGCCCTCTAGATGGGATTTTACATGCATTTAGACATGCTCCAACTGCCGCCACACCGTGGACTATGCGGTTTTGAAAAGTTGGAAGTTGGAAGGATAACCTGGTGCACCAAACGTTTTCACACTGTTTCACTGTGTAAAGCATGAATTGTCTCTCAATTGGTTTACGTTTCCCTCCTCAAGGGCAGATACTTACTGATGACCTAGCCAAAAAATTGTTGGAGGAAACCTTAGTTAAATAAGCACTCAGTAATCGGTGTTCTTTTTTGAATGGCTGTTGGATTATGCACCCAAAAGCTCTAGGGGGAGCTCCATAGAGAAAGAACATAATGCATTGAACATACAATTGATGTCCCCCATATAATGTATCTGAAATAGCTGCTGTTCTCTCAGTGCATCACTGTGCAAGAAGTTGTTTTAGTAAAATGTACATTTCACAACATTTTAACAGTTTGTGACAACTGCACTGTCTTGGATCCTTTAAAATGATCACAAACTTCAAAGCATTACTGTGAAATTCACTGTATTCACAAGAGGTCATTTCTTTTTACTCAACTCAAACCCTCTCCTGCCCATTCATACAGCCGCATTCAAACACATTAATTTTTCAGGCTACATTA
>JAVQKI010104078.1:0-12172 GCA_036025975.1 Nematalosa erebi
TTTAATCCATTTAAGTAATTATAACAACAACAAAAAACTACAGGACTTCAAGTTATTTAATCCATTTAAGTAATTATAACAACAACAAAAAACTACAGGACTTCAAGTTATTTCTGGTATTTATGTTCGACAACTACTCAGATCCAAAATATCTCCATGTTAACACACAACATTGTTTTCATAGTTTCTAGTGATTCGCCACAGTCAGCCATCATAATTCACTCCTCTGGGCTCCATACACACACTGAGGACAGAGATATAGGCCTGGCTGCAGCCCAGCAGGCTGAAGGCCCTGAGCAGAGTCCGGCACAGGTTTGGGAACCTGGGGGTACCCGCAAATTTTGATGAAACGGGTGAAAAATATTACTGTTTTGGAAGCAGGTTGGGGTCTGGCTGGATGTAAGGGGAATGTGGGAATGTGTGAAATTTTTTTTTTTTTTTTCAAAATGTAACGTCACGTGCAAACAAAAATATTTGTAATCTAGATTTTACACACATCCATGATAAAATACACTTGCTTTTCTAAGTGATGATTATAGCATACAGTAAAATCCTACCTGTGAGGGTGTGTGCTCAGCTTTCCATACTTACACTTATACTCTGCCTGGAATAGAATCTGCTTTGGAAATGTACTTGCACTGAAACTTTGGCTCTGACACTGACACTTTGCACTAGGGTTACCATAGCATCCTCCTGCACATTCCACACTACTTCCACACCAATCAACTTCGTATCCTAAATGGCAAACATTACAAGATTTTTGTATTTTTATAATGTATGTATGTCATGTGTATGCTATGTAAGATTGTAGGATAAGATTAAGATTAAGGATACCAGATTAAGGATATCAGAATTCCCTACAGGATAATAAAAGTCTGTCTGTCTCTCTCTGTCTACCTTTCTCTTTTGGCAAAACTGCAAGGGAGCAAAATTTCCCTTCTGCTGAATAGGCCTACGTTCATTCAGGAGAGGAAATCTCGACTGAGACCAAAAAGTGTGTTTTTTTTACACACCGCTGTAAATCACTAAACAAAATACAAGAAAGTCTAATGCCATCAGATGGAAAAAGGTAGTCTATAATCACAATTTCATACTTGTTGTGGCCCCGTCTGTTGCTCCGTTTGCTGTCCGTTTGCTTAAAGACTTGCTTTCATTTAAACTCCAACACAGATAAAATTGGACTTGCAGTGTTAATGGCTGTTTGAATGGGCAGTCAGTAAACTTTTAATTCGGGTATGATTCAGATTTTTGGATTTAGATATTTATTTTGAGTGGTTTGGGTTGGTTGCGGACTTTTAACATCGCTATTGTCGGAAAAAGGGTCGGATGCGGTTTTAGGTATTGCGGGTAAAGCTCGGAATGGAATTACAAAATTGGACCCGTGCAGGACTCTGAGTGTGACTGATTGTGGGGAGGACCTCCCACAGGGTGCGGAAGAGGATGCAGGGGCGGACTTACTGTTGATGTGGTCGATGTAGTAGACTCCCACCTGCTGATCCAACACCACCTCCCAGCCGAGGGGAAGCTCGTCTCCCACGCAGTCAGCAAAGGTCAGGGGCTTGGTTATCCTGCACACAAATCACACACACATACACACACACACACACACACTTTAGCACAAGAGCTACAGCAAATGTAAGACAAGGGCATGTCAGATGGATTCTTGTGGTGTGTTGTGTTCTATTTTCGCTACACACCACCATACATTTTCAACCAATTCAGAGCACTTCATTTTCCAAAACCTTATGTCAACAGTTCACAACTACGCTGAAGCAGAGAGCAGTGAAGCAGCAAACTAAGAACAATAACAACAAGTGGCATGTGAAAAATGCCCAGCATTCCTTGAGAACGTAAAAAAAAAAAAAAAAATGAATGCACGTCGAGTCGCCCAGCGCCTGCTGATCTAACCTCTGGGGTCACAGAAGTGTGTAGCAGAGAGTAAGAAGGAAAAGAAAAACCCATAAACACATTCCATACACAGGCCAAAGAGGCATGGCCGAGCCTACAGCAGACCTGTGCAAACAACGTTACATCCTCTATGAAGACCCATTGCCTTAACTTTGCTTTGTTTGTTTTGTTAATCTACTAGCAAGGCAACAATACTTTGAGAATGATTTAAAACTTTTAAATTTTTTTCCCTGAGCTTTCAAATGAACTATTACAGTGACATAATCTATGTATTACAACATTCAAACACCAGTGGAAATGGTGGTCACTCCTTTTGATTCTTAGTGAGGTTGTTCTGGTCATCTTCACAAAAATGTGAGAATTGTGAACAACATACGTAACTGTTTCCCAAAATCACGCTGACATGTCCATCACTGTTCTTGTCAGCATTTGAAAGCATTTCCAGAGGTACCTCAATGTGTCCAATACAATAACAAATGTCAAAATTACACAAATAACGAAGCCACATAATTCATATGTTGAAAATACGGTATCTTTAAATGAGACATCTGTTATGATCTGGAGACATTCACAAAATCCATGCAGAGTTTTCAGCAAAATAACACAAAGGCATAGTTCCAGAGAACTCTGGAGGGGGCCCAACAATATGAAAGCATCTCATAAAACTTTACGGAAGATGTTCCATTTCTCATATCAAATTAAGCTGTGCCGTGGTTTATGCACACCCAGCGAAGGACTATTCGTGGAGATCTTTTCCTTTGGTTTGGCCTGTCCCTGCACACCACACAGAACAAACCCCATTCTCCCTCCAGCGGCCTGTAAATCACTTGTTGGTGTGCCTGTGCGCTTTCCCTCTGCAAGCATTTTTTTCCTCTACCCCCACTGTCTTTCATGGCTCTTCCAGTGTAGAGTGGAGACATTTGATTGATGGCTTTGTGCTTTAGGGGTGGGGAGGGTGTGTGTGTGTGTGGGGGGGGGGGGGGGGGTGCAAAACCATGGTGAAACCACAGTGGCCTACGAGCACAAGCAAACCGCTTGGGCCACAAGGCAGCCAAAGAACTGGTGTAAAACAGTCACAAGACGATGGTGTTGATTCTGCAAGTGCTAAAACATCCCAGAGCAGGCTTGTCAAATTTAGGCCCTGGTTAAGGATCATCCTCTGATGGAGATGACAGAACAGGGCACACACAGTTACTCCACAGAATAAAAAAAAATAAAAAATTTTACTTCAAGATCCATGTTGAATATTCCCAATGTTTGTGTCAGTGTCAGGAGTGACATTTTTTTGGGAGATGACTGAATATAATTTGTCACAGACACAAATACACACACACAGATTCACACTTGCATTTCAACATACTGTAATGACTTGCAACAGCTGTTCGTAAGACAGCGTGAGTCACTTGTTCATCATGTTCACATCAACTCCCTTCCCAAAACCATCTACACGTTTGCTGTAACAACTCAGGGCTCAGGGAGGAAGCGCATGTCCTTGTTTGTCTATTAAATTACAGAGGCAGCCAGTCGATCTGGTCGCGGCACTGGTATGCAGTAACCTGAGCAGCGGTGGCGCGGCGGCAGTGGTGGTGGTGTTGGTGGTGATGGAGGAGGAGGAGGTGCTGGTGGCCCCCGAGGTGCAGCATGAGACTCTCAGGAGACGTCTGCCTGCAAGCTTGCACCCCAGCCAGCGACCGATTTAACAATCTACAGGAACTCGCTGCTCATTCCCAGCATGCAAGGAGTGTCAGGCATTCCTCAGAAATGGAGCAGACATGCCTTGACAGTGACATCAGGAAGAAGAAGAAGAAGAAAGAAAAAAAGCGCCACCAGTGAACCTGAGTATGCATATGGCCCAACAGGCTTCTCTCCGCTCAAGTAACACACACATAGAGTAAATACAAGCTACAGCCAAACAAAAGATATTACATCAGCATTACAGGCTTGTTTTGGGTGTAAAAAAAAAAGAAAAAAAAACTAATGGCTTGAGCACATCACACATGCTCTGTGAAAGGCCTTTCCTAACAGGGCTCTCGACGAGTGACTGACAGGGCCTTTGATCCTTGAACGCTCGAGATGTTTCAGTCAGGCTGCGGTCATTACACCAGGATTACACTGAGAGGCAAGTTTCAGCTGACAGTCGCCATGCTCTTCAGGACCCAGGAAGATCACTCAAGCTTAAAAAGAAGGTTCTGTCGGTCAAGGCAAATGATTATATTAAGTTTCAAAACACGCTGGTGAGTGAGCCGCAGGCTAATCTGCCCTTATGGCACTGAAAGCTGCAATGACAGCCACAGTACCTGCTGGCTTACAGAAGACCATCAATCTCTCACTCTCGGGTGCAGGAGACGGCAATGGTGGCCTGTTCTGTGGCGGTATGCACGCTATGCAGACGCCGTGCAGGAACCTGCCCAGATCTGTGACCTCTGTGCATTGGGAAATGCTCGCAGAATGCAGATTGGGGCACTTAGAGAGCATCATGAAACTCAGAGATGGCCATGTTATGCATTTTCTTTTGATGGAGACGCATTTGAGTACTCTGTGTCTACACTACTTTGACAAAAAAAAACATCAGAATGAATGTGACTGAATGAGAAGTTGTAACAGTCAGCCAAGCCAACACTTGTTACGTTTAGGAAATGTTGAGTTGAAGATGTATCTAATCACGCTTTTTTAGGTTGTTAAGCATTCCTCTTAACTCTTTTTTACAGCTGGTCGACTCAGTCTAGACTAACTCTGTTGCTTTTTGTAAATTTGAAAGCTCACAAAACACTGCAGGTTTTCTTTTTTAGAGCATTTGGGCAGGAATGTACTGTCAGGCATAAAACAGCATGGTCCTCATTCATTAAACGAACACAGAAACCAGCGCAAGTTGGAACGCAGGGATCATCTTACGACAACACTCGTGTGATTTACGAAGCTGTTCATATCGGTCAAATATCAGCGCAAGAAAGGATCGTCATTTAAATTTCAAGCACAAACATATTCTCAATTTAGAGGCCTCGTCGGTGAGGCAGTAAATGTGCAGGAGTAGTAGTAATATATTTCATGAATAAAACTCTTAACTTCACAATTCTATAACAGGAATGTTGCCCTGTGCTGCGAGCCCCTAACTTGAAATCATGCGCACACCATGTCCAGACTCGACGTGGATTTGAGCCTAAATACCGCTCATTCTAGCTCACGTTCAGATTGATAAATACTAAGTTTTGCGGATTAAGTGAATGGACAGTTTTCTGTTGTCCGATCATTTCGGAAATGAGGGTTAAAAGTGTGCAGGATAATTTTGCAATTTTAAAGACTGGATAATTAAAGGACGCATCTAGGCAAACAAGTCAAGTCTCTCCTGCAGCTGAGCTGTATGCAATTGAGCATTCTACAAGAAAGAGTATAATTGGGAGTAGAAATTAGGAGCTATAAGGGTAGCATGTTGATCTTCCTTGGAATTTTTTGCTGGGAATGAGTTGCATCACGCCCACTGTGAAAATAAAAAAAGAGAAAAACCTAACAAACCAAAAATGGTGGTAGATGAAACGAGCGAGAATTTGGGAAGACTGGTGAAAGGAACAGAGCATTATTGAGTTGCTCTTAAGAGCCCCTGAGGATGAAGGACAAGAAGAGGAAAAACCTCTGGTCTCCCACTCTCTCCCTCTCCACCTCTCTCTCCTCAGCAGTCAGATGTGAGCTGAGAGGAGGGAAGAGGCCCTGAATGTTTGGTTTGTTGCGCAGTCTTGTGACAGTGGGTCTGTCCCGGCCAAGTGGTGTCACAGGAGAGTTGGTAAAACACACACACACACACACACACATAGATTAGGAGGAGGAGGCCCTGAGCTGGTGCGAGTGAGACGCAATCCCTCAACTGTATGACTGGGTGATGAGAAGAAAACAGGGTTCTCCAGACTTGAGAGCCAGGCCGCTTGCATACACACCCCACAATACAACATAACATTCTGGCATGGACTATACACACTTCTAATAACAAATCTACTTCAGTCCAAAACTCTTCAAAATATTGCCTCATGTAAACAAGTTTTCTAATTTATTGCGCGCCAGATATTTGTTAACTAATCGACAATTATATCAATTACCAAACATGCATTCCACCAGATGCTCTTCTGAAGGACAGTGACCATAAGCAGATTGGCTTCTG
Organism: Nematalosa erebi; assembly: GCA_036025975.1. NCBI lineage: Eukaryota > Metazoa > Chordata > Actinopteri > Clupeiformes > Clupeidae > Nematalosa > Nematalosa erebi. The sequence goes on from JAVQKI010104078.1 coordinate 6,056, forward strand.
GCAATCACAACCACATCGCTTACATCACCAGTGTACTGTGTAAACTGGCGAGCTATAAAAAATAAGGGTGTTGGGGATTGTTCAGGATGTCCACAGGAAGCCAGTTATGGGCACACAGAGCAGTTAGGCTTTCCCTTCATTATTACAATGTACAGGAGAGCCAGTCACTTTTCAGAGTCACATCAACAGCTGCGCTAATGCCGATTTTAGATCCCGCCACTGGATGATCAACGATGGCTGCCCTTCACCTGGCCTTGCCATTATTTGGCAAGGATCATGATGTCTGGGTCAAACAAAGTTTTGACTGGAAATATAAACAAATCATAAAATAACATAATTTGAATGACTTAAAGGCTGACTTACTCTCTAAAGCCCCTTAATCTCAGGAGAAGCAATAAGAGTTTCACAAACTACCTTCTGGGGTACTGTGTAAATACGATAATTCAGGGTATGATATTTTCAACATGCATTAGCAAAAGATTAGCTTTGCCTTTAAAGAATTCTGAGACATATTGAAATAAAAAAAAATTGTGCAAGCTTGCAGTTTTGTCTTTGTACAGTAAGCCACTCAGTGACGCGATTCAAAGAGGCTGTTCTTTAGGAGTCTCTCCTCGTTGTGTCTTTTTCCTCTGAGACCTTTGGTTGCGCTGAGAGAGTTAATATTCTCATACCACGCCTCTCTGCCAGAAAGGAAACCAGTGTAGCCAGGAGGAGAAATCTCACAGTGTTTAGCATGCATAACTCCCAAATGCCGCCATCAGCGGAGGGAAAAAGCTAACAGGCCCAAGGTTATTGTAAGACTTGGGAATTTCTCAAAGATTCTCTCATCAGGGGAAAAAAAATGCTAACTTTAAACAAACGCTGAATTAACATTGAGTGCATTGAAGTAGCTCTCTGGCACGGACTGTGGGACTACACAAACATATGTTCAGCGGAGAGGAAAAAAAGAGGAATGCTTTGCTACTGACTTCTTCGGAGTGACAAAGAATACTAAATCCTGTAGGCTCAGACTGTAAACAAAACTGTTTATACAGCAAGTGTCTAGCCACTTGAAAATCCATCAGCTGTCACTGTCAAGAGGTCCACTTCTTCCAATTTTGAAAAGTGTTGATTGTCTTCAAAACATTTTAATGGAGGGAGGACATGCTACTCATTCTTCCTTTGGTCAGGGCACGTATGGAAAATACCACAAAGAGGGTGAGGTGGGTGGGGGGTGCTTGGCAGTGTTGCACTGCGCACAAAATAAGGGAAGCACAATGTCTGAAACGCACCTCATTTAGAATCTATGCATTTTGTTTAGTCAGACAACCCCACTCGTGGGTATTTTGATCCTGGGTGGGTGACCCTAGGTGCCCTGTGGTGGTGTTGGGGTGCTGCCTGTGTGCAAGGCATGTGAAACTCTACCATGTGGTGGGCCCTCCTTCGCCTGTGGCACTACCAGGGTCCTTGGCCTGGCCTGGCCCCGTCTGCCATGCTACGCCGTGCCGACCCGCTCCGCTCTCGTCTCGCTTGGGGCCTCCGGCTGACAACAAAGGCAGGAGTGAAATTCCGCCTGCAAATTAAGATGCTCCAAAACAACAGCCCTCTGCATTCCTCGTCGAGAATGCTTTCCCTAAAAATAATATTCCCCTAGTTAAACTTAATTATAGTCGCCCCAGAGGCTCTGTGTGTGTGTGTGTGTGTGTTTTAATGCTTTTGGACTCGTTTTCTTGTGTCGCTCTAGCCTCTGCTCGTTGTTGGGACGGCAAATCCAGTAGCACACACTAAGCCTGGCGAACGGCAGTGGTGCGGTTTTACTAGGAGACGCTAATAAATTGGCACGCCATCTCCCAAGCCACAGGCCCCTTCATGCGGTTTGATCAGCTCCGTATAATATTATGGGTCTGCCTTTACTGCCCTTAATTAACCCGCAGCCTTCGTTTGGACAATCTGTTGCCTTGGAAACATGCTCGCTGCTGTTGGGTGTTTTTTTTTTTTTTTTAATGGTGGCCCTTGTGGCACTGATGTAATGCCATTGTCTAAGTGAAGACAGGACCTTTCTCAATAGCTTCTTCATCAACAGCGACAACGGGGGTGGATCAAACAAGACGTGTCGACACTCACATTGCTACTAACCACACCATGTACGAGGCGGGTGCATTTGCAGACGCGGGTGCATTTGCAGACGTGTGCGCGCGCGTGCGCACACACACACACACACACACACACACACAGTGAGAGCGCTCCAGCCACACACCGGACACATTCTCTGTGGTCTGGATTCCACACATTCAAACACGGGGCCGAATTAGCCCATAGGCACATCCTCTGTCTGCAACGTGTTCAATACTGAAGCTGTGGTGACAAAAAAGTGGAGCTATTCTCTATTAATGTGAGGTATTAACATTGCAGTCATGCCCAAAACGTTAACAACTGAGGCCTCCAGGCCAGAAAAAGTATTGAGCCTGGCCTCCGGAAATTAAAAGCATCACACGCATGACACTAAAAGCAACAAATGTGTGTGACACACCAAGATAGGCCAGGTCATACATGGTCATGAGCCGATATTGGAAAATGCCGAAACAGCCACCCTTTTTAACTCAACCACAACGCGTGTTGTGCGCTCCAAATAACGTCATACCATGCCAGGGCCGGTCTGACAAATACTGTTACCTCTGTTAGCTCTGTCCAGGAGACAGACAGACACACACAAACATACACACACACTTCTACAGAAACACACAGCTCTGTTTAGCCTTTAGTGCACAAGTGCCCCCCGTCTAAAAATTCCATTCTGGGTTTAAAAGCAGAGATGCGAAAACAAGTTTGGGAGGAATGCCATTTATGCAAGCCCCCTCAGAAGGGGCCGGGAAGCAGCAGTAGCTCCGGCAGCTGGGCATGTGGAGCGGACAGAGACGACGGGCCCTTCCCCTCCTTCTATTATTTTCCCCCATCTTATGGAAATAGGCCTACTATAAGTAGCGCGCCGGCGCGGACGGAGCGCGGCATCTCTGTCTCCAGACGCATTTAGATCCCCCATCGCCATCGCATGGGAACCAGCAGGCCCCAGCCTAATTGACTGTGCCTCGCTCATCTTCACACACACACACACACACACACACACACACACACACACACACACACCCAATACTCACACTCCTGCACCCACACTGCCTGACCCTACCACCCTCCTCAACTCTGAAGACAACTCAGAGAAGAGATATACAGTACAAGACTGGTAGTATGTTTGCTGTTTACAACTATGCAACAAACATGCATGAAGAGATGCACATTCATATAAAAACACACACAGACACAGACACACACACACACACACACACACACACAGAAATACCATACATGCATGTGTGTACTCTCTTCTCACACACACGATCTTGGCAAACATGAACTCCAGCAAAGCTTGTCGGGTTTAATATTACTATTCACGCTTCACCTCCAACATCATCTCTTTCCTCAGACACGGAGGTGTGAAGATTCTCTGAAAAAAAAAAAAAAACACTCATGCAATGACAAACGAACCGTGCAGCCACACAAGAGTTGGTGAAGCAACGCAGCTGACGCATCCTGCTCGGCTAGCATTCCTGGCATGGTCAGCATTGCCCGTGAGCATACGCACCGGAGCATAGGCCCAGACTGGCAGGGTTCATTAACACATGCCACACCAACCCGCGCACTGCGTGAGCTCCCATCCTGGACAAACAACCCTGGGCGGATCTGACTTCCTGGATCAAATGTTCATCTATGCTTATGGAGAAGTGTGCCGACTGTGCACCCCCCCCTTCTCACACCCGCACCTTCCCAGCTAGTTCTTCCTTCACATCAGCAAAGGGGGCTCAAGGGACCCCAATGACTTGATGTGCTCGATGGCCAAACATAACATACCTGGACATCAGTCAGAGCCAGCAGGTTCGAGGAAGCCAAATTGCTTTCCAACAATGAAAAATGAGTGTGGCTACAGCCACAAGTATGAATCAACAAATCAACAGACGAATTGTGAATTCTGACAGGTCTATGAATACAGGAGCCGTGCCATTTGGACGGCAACGTCTCAGAAACCAAAAAAAATCTATTTGAGCTAGCAGGAGGTCAACCGAGGTAGGGTTTTAGTGTTATATATGGGAAATAAAGCTAATAAAAACTGAATTACAAGCCATTCATTTTTGAACCTGGGAATGCTTCAATGAACTGACAGGGCAAAAAAGAAGGTGGGGGGGCCGGTGACGGGTGTAGCCCTCACCTGAAGATTCACAACACACTGCCAACAAGCAACCCTGTGTTTGTTGACACTGCAGCAGTTTGGCATTTTTAGGAGTTTCGGAATTGTCTGGCTTCCTGTGTCAGGATCCAGCAGTGAATGCTAGGAGGGAGGGGAAAAGGGAGGGGAGAACATTCTGGACAATGAAGCCTTGGGAAGACCAGCCTGAAATAATGGCAGGACTGACCATTAGGTCTTCTTTTGGAGGACAGGAGTGGGGATTTACTAAAAAGTCTCATGTACATGCACCAAATACATATATTCAGAAGCAGCAAAAGAGACCCTTTACATGCTGTGCACTGGATCCCTGTAATGTGACAGGACAGGGTGCTTGATTAGTTTGGAAAAGATAAGAGACAGAGTTAAAAAGAAACAGCAATTCATAAAACAATAAGTAATTTGCCTTTTGAGGGAACTGAGTATGGTGCAACATCAACCATGTGCTAAACACACACACACAGACACACCAACACACACACACACACACACACACAATACGTGACAGTGGATGTAACAATAGCACATTTGCCCGCTCCACCACCCAGCTGGAAACAAGAGAGAGAGGAAAAAAACAGGGTCCAATAATAAAAGCACCTAGAGAAGCAGAAACTGGTGGATGGAGCAGGTTGAGGTTTCAGTGCCTGTGAATAGCAATTCGGCAGTGGCAGCATGGCTCCCCTCTTTCCAGAATAATTGAATTTGGTGTGCTTTGTGGCCATGTATAAAGGCTTCCCTTTATGGAGTGGCAGGCCGGCAACTGCCCTTGCATAACAGAGCTAATAAAGGAGGCCGGCCGGGAGCGCGGCCGACAGCCGAGGTGAGCAGAGCAGAGTGGTGGCACTGGAGCGAAGTGAGGCTGATTGAACTGGAGCTGGGTTGAACGTAGGGGCCAGAGTGGGGGGGTGGTGAGTGCCACGTGGGAACTGCCTCTATTGGGCAGCTTTGTCCGGGGCCACTGGTGGACAGAGGTGCCCGCTAGCGTACCGAACACCACTCCCACCCCCTTCCCGTCCTCCCAGTTCTCCCCACCGCCAGCCCCGGGCGTTAGTGTAGGCATGCCTGACATTGTGCTCATTCCTCAGGGACAAAAACCCTCCCTCATCCCACAAAACACGTTATCTGCAACAGAGGGGTGGGGGTGAGGGGGCAGTGGTGAGGAGAAGCCTGGCCTGAGAGGTACCTGAGACAAGTCACTATCCTCTCCTTTGCCAAGGTATGTGGAGGCGGGTATCAACAGGAGTGATATATATCTACAACTAGTTCAAAAGCTATAGCTCGGCCACATATAACTCTCACTTCACAAGGAGATGGATTTCACAGCAAAAAACAAGTTTGGAATGCACGACATTCCAAACAGATATTAGCATATTCATATGTTGAGGGCCTACGGAATGTGAAATTCTGTGTGGAGCATGTTGGTGTATTTGTGCGTGTGAGTATATTCAAGCTTGTGTGTGCGCGTGTTGAACCACATATGTGTAACCATTCTGAGACAGTGAGAACGAGACCTGGAGTAAGGGAGAGTTCCGCTACATTCTGGAACGAGGTCCTCTTTCACAGGACGGCTCCAGCGGTTTCCCAGGTGACTGCGTAGTGAATTCACACGCAGATCCCACTTTTCACTACAAGCCGTCACATAGCCAGTGCCACCTAATAAAACCATCCCTCTGCTGCCGCAGGGGCCTACGGCAAATCATGCCACCACCACACACCACCTCCGGCGCATTTTCACACCAGCCGCCACTGAGCACATCGGACGGACTGCCCAGCTCCAGGGGACAACACTGACAAACAATACTGCTGGACAATTCTTTGCCAAACTGTAGTGGCCAACAAACAACGAGAAGGGTGTGTGTGGATGT